>JAECUM010077704.1:0-11671 GCA_016617855.1 Megalonaias nervosa
ATATATATATATATATATATATATATATATATATAGAGGGATATTAGGGTGACCCATGTTGAAATGTAGATAAATATAGATTATTTTTTCATGGCATCAGTCTCAACCCTGATTTTCGTTCCACTGATTTAATAATATGCAAAATCTTATCATAATTAATTAAATTTTAGGGGTTGCTCCATACATCCAAGTTTTAGCACTTTAAATCGCTGTATTCAAACTATCATAAATATTAAAAGTCACTTATTTATGATGTACTACATTGCATTACTTATTATTCAGAAACACTCACTTAAGTTACCTATTTGCTCATTTACGTTTTGCTTCCTTCATTATAGTGTCCCAGTATTACATCATGAGGCATATTACCGTATTGCATCATAATGTCATTATTGTACCACCCATATTACAGTATTACTTCATACTGACTCATTATTGCATCACTGATATTACTGTATTGCATCATACTGTCTCATTATTGCAACACCCGTATTACCGCATTACATCATATTGCCTCATTATTGTTTCACCCATATTACCGTATTACATCATACTGTCTCATTATTGCATCACCTATATTACATTATACTGTCTCATTATTCCATCACCCATATTACCGTATTGCATCAACATTCAGCCAGTTCAATAGCTTTTGATTAATTTAGTCAGTGAAGTGGTACAAAAAATGGAAACTAGAAGTCAGACAGGCGTATGGCTTGATGGTCTACAGTGCAAAAATGTTACTGGAAAGCAATCGCCTTCTAAGAAGCAGGTACCGAAGCGTTTGTTTTTACAGCTGTAAATAAAATACTCGCCTAGAAAGTGCTGACCTAGTCACTGATCAAATGTTTAATTTCCACAATAGAGCTAGGATTCAACCAAACAACCTTATCATATATTGCACGTTTTGAGAAACATTTTGACAAATACAGCACGCTGAAAAAGAATACACACGCATATCTCAAACACACGCAAACAATGAATGTAAATTTGCCGAAAACATTGAAGAGAATACTGACATCTCTCACGAGGATGGTACGACATTAATCACCAATAAAGATGACAAGGCTTTTTGAGGGATTTCAGAGGTTTGGGATAAAGGGTGCTGAGCAGGAAAGACGAATATCGGACTGCAGAATAACTTTCTTCATTTAATGAGCGTTGATCTCCTGCTGTCGATGCGATCGAGGAATACAATGACTTTAGATACAAGAAAAATATTTAGTTACAGAAGTAAATGATAAAAAAGAAGGCAATTACTCCATCAGTTTGTTCTGTTTTTGATCAGCTGAAGATTCATATTCATTCGGGCTCCCTTCTATTGTATACTGTCCCGTGGGTTGGATGCTGAATAGTGCTCGTGTAGAAAAAAGAGAAGGAAAAAACGTATTACCAAGATAATGGGAAACTTCGCCTCCATGGTACTGTTCACTACACACTGGAATGGGAAATTACTTCACGATTTGTGACAGGATATCGTTGCAAGAAATGAAACTGTAAAGTTGTTGAGGGCACCAAAACTGGACAGTAGAACAGAACAAGGGAACAAATCTCGTGTTCTACAACACTTGTATCCATTCAGAAGCTTGCACTTTACTGGAACAACACATGAGGATGTCGTTGCTAACACAGAATGCCGACACCATATCCATGATGTGATTTTGTGTAGAAAACATCATTTGTAGCATCCTTCATCTGAACATAGATTAAAATGATCCAATGCTTCCGTGATGATTGGAGCAAAAATCAGCATGATTGGTGGATTGTTGAAGATATCACTCCAAAGTCTACTGAGAATTGAAAATTTTCTTGGCACAAAAGAAATCGGGATGAGCATACCAGCCACTATACAACTATATGGACTTTTTTCAACTTCCCTCATCTTTTGTGGAGAAATGCCACCTGAAGGTATCTCATTTCGTGCTCCAGGAGCACTCCATCATGCTCGTTGATTGGCAAAGGCACTGTGTGTCATAAAGATGTACATGCTTCACAACCAGTCTAAATTGACCCCACGTGAGCAGAAGAACCCGTAACGTACTGCAATATTTGCAGTTTTTGATTCACATAGAACACTCTCATCATGTTCTTCATCCGCACCTCATACTGATTTGGTTTTAAATAAGAAGATTCGAACGTTTCGCAAAATTGATGACAAAATTGCTAATTTTGCTGTAAAGGCCTTAGAAGGGCGACAGTGGAACTTCATGGAAGATATCGTCATCCGAGAATTTTTCAACAGTGTTGTGTTCTGCCATCCTACAGAAAGCAAGCCGTGCAAAATGCATCTCAAAGACAAGCCAAGCAGATGGCACTGATAACATTACATGAAGAGTAATCATGGTAAATATTTTTTAGATGGAGCTTGATGAGTTCTTCACTGAGAGGCGAAAGGGTTTTCTCAGGTGCTTCAAATGGGTGTAAGTTTTATGCAGGATCATGCAGCACAGGAAACACTATCTGCTTTGTGTGTTGTAAATGATACAGCTAAAACGGTAAGGAAAACTTATAACAGACTACTCACAGATGCTCATAAGAGATGAGACTCAACTTCAATTTATGTTGCAAATTGTAGAAGATCATCGCAGAGCATTTCCTGATATGCGGAAGGGCACTGTTGTTGATGGATTTCTGTCAAATGGTTGTCGAGAATAACAGTTGTCGGTAGTCTGGTAAGTGCAAACAATTTTAAATCATTTTTTTCTTCTTAAGACAGCTTTTAGCGTAGCAAGCAGCACTAATACTTAACAATATATACTGTTTGCCTACATTTATAATTTTTGGAGTTAATTTAGAAGATGGAAATGACACATACAATAGATGATAGAAACTGTAACCAGGTATGCAGACGAAGAATGCGCTACTTATAAATGCTATATAAAGGTGCTGATATATCTCTTGTGTCGAGATCGCAGGGTATAACACTCGCAAAATATAAAGCATTAGGAACTGAACACGACCCCTTGTCGGCAAATAACCTCGCGAAGTGTTACTGTACATTGCATTTTACCCAGACCACCGACGTTAAATAAAATCTCTTTTATTTTCTATCCCTCTCTCAATGGTGTGGGCTTGCTCGTGGGCAAGTGCCTTGCAAATATGAGATTGCCTGGGCACCGAATTTGATCCTATCCCTGGAGTCCTGCCAATGTATATATATATATATATATATATATATATGCATATATATATATATATATATATATATATATATATATATATATATATATATATATATATGTCTCATTGACACCACGTTTCCAACAAAAGATCTCTTATTTTGTACAGTGATTCCTAAGAGAAAATGGTGCCGATCTTACATCCAATATGGTTGTCATAGAAGCTAATTTAAAATTCCTGAAGATGGTTTAAACACTCAGCAGCTTAAAATTACTGAAGATGGTTTAAACACTCAGCAGCTAAAAAGTATGTGGTTTTGTGTTGAATTTCTGAAGACTCGTTTCGACCAGTAGAGAGTCAGTCCCCTCGAGGGACTCTTATTTTCACTATGTTTTCTCTGCGAACAATTTGAGAAATTGACGTTTTCCTTTATTACTTATATTTCAGAAAGTAGAATATTTCCAGAGTTTGATTGACAACTACTTAATTACTTCTTTGCATGATTTTATTTTATTGAACTGGTGTGAACTAAGGGTGAAAGCGTTTTATTTTTCTTAGGTAACTACCTCCTATTTTGATCAGGGGATCATCATCACATAATTTGCCGAAAATGCATTGGAGGGAAGGAATGTTCCTAGAGAATGATGGCAAAAGAGTTTAGAGGTCAAAGTCACAGTAGCTCTTATGATAATTTATGGTGGACGTTCCATGGTTTTAGTTATTGGATATGCCAATACTACCTGTATCGATTATTGCTATGGATGAATTAACATCTGACAAAGTAAAGGTGTTTTGCATGAGACATAAATATTGCTACTGGTGTGGAGGTCAACGATTAAAGTCACGGTGGTCATCGTCTTTCATTTTTGGGTAGAAAAAAACTGATAAGAATATGCTATGAATATGCATTAGACTTCGAACCAGATACACCAGTGTACATAGCGCATCCTTTCAGATTATGAATTTAGACATCAAATGTCATGGTCACATGGTGAACTGTTGTTTATTGTTTAGTGTAGACTATCAAAAGCTGCATAAAGAGGCTATAGATTATGTTTCCATACCAGCATTGTTATCAGATATATCACATATCAGCAGAGAAACTGAGAGGTTTAAAGGGTCAGGTCAAGGTCATAGTAGTTTATCGTTGCAGTCAGAATTATAAATTTAAAGATTTTTTTGTCTTTATTAGATTATTATTCCATTTTATAACAACCATATCTATTAATAAAACTAAGCTGTCTTCATATGCAATGATTATCTTTCCTTGCCCAAGATTGTTGTTTCCTAAATGAATATGGTCTACACATTAGTCTATCATTTAATTGATATAAACTGTGTGGCTATTGATTCCATGCGTTTTATGAGTTTTAACAGTGTGTGATTAGTTTTAAGTTTCACTTGAATGATGTTCTGTAATTTCTTATTGCCGAATGGAACCTGGTAACATTTCATTTTCATTTTCCAAGTGGGAAAAAAAGAATCGTGTTTATATAGGAAAGGGCATTAATTACAATTGTAGTATGTCGGTGGCATGGACACCATAAATATGTAACTTCCTGCATATATTTGATGTTATTGGGTTAGTCAGTCAATTTTGACATCCGTTAGAAAGATATCATAGTGTTACTGAAATAAACACATAACAAAACTGTGTCTTCAGATTTGTACACAGTTTACAGTAACGGATTGCATTGTCCTTTTCCTGCAGCAATATAATTGTTTCAGAGGTAACTACTTATGAAAGTTAATTCCTACTTCTCAAAACTCTTATGAAAACTCGAAACAAACTTGATAAAAACACATTTGCAGAAAATTATATCCCAAGTTTGTATTAAGGCAGCTTTTCTACCAATAATATGTTCAAAATTCACTGCCACTCATATACTAACACCTTAACTGTGTATCCTCATTTGCATCATTATCACTAAGCTACTGACACCTTAATTGTCAAGCTTCATATGCATCGTTTTCAATAATCTACTCACACCTTTGTCTAAATCATTTGCATAGTTACACTAATCTGCTGACACTTTTATTTGCAAGATATATATCTTCTTTTGGAAATTACAGACGGTCTTATTTGCATGTATTTGCTAATTTATTATTCCGTTTTAACAGTAAAATAAATTGGTTGATTGATTGATTGATGTAGAATGACACATCAACACATAAAAGATTAGTTGGTGACAATCAAGACACTGGGAACCAGTCACAGAACAGTGGCCAAACAAACCTAATCTTGGATGGATTCAAACCTTGCACCCTGCTGTGAATGAATCTTGCAATATAACCTCTTATTTACCTTCAGCAATGCATAACACATTAAGTAGTAATTCTATTATTACTATTAGTATTAGTACTAATATTGTATTAGTATTAGTACAAGTACAAGTATTAGTCGTATTAGTACAAGTACAAATACCAGTATTAGTATAAGAACAAGTATTAGTCTTAGTAGAAGTGCAAGTATTAGTATCAGTACAAGTTTTAGTATTTTTGGTAGTAGTACAAGTACAAGTATTAGTAGCAGTACAAGTACGAGTATTAGTATTGCTACAAGTACAAGTATTAGTACAAGTACAAGTATTAGTATTAATAGAAGTACAAGTGTTAGTATTAGTACACGTATTAGTATTAGCATTAATACAAGTACAAGTATAAGTATTAGTATAAGTACAAGTATTAGTATTAGGACAAGTAAAAGTATTAGAACAACTACAAGTACAAGTATAAGTATTAGTATTAGTACAGTACATGTATAAGTATTAGTACAAGTACAAGCATTTGCATAAGTACAAGCACAAGTATAAGTACAAGTACAAGTATTAGTATTAGTACAAGAATAAATATTCGTACAAGTACAAGTATTAGCATTAGTAAAAGTACAAGTATTATTATTAGTACACGTATTAGTATTAGCATTAATACAAGTACAAGTATAAGTGTTAGAATTATTACAAGTACAAGTATTAGTATTAGTACAAGTACAAGTATTATTACAACTACAAGTATAAACATTAATATTAGTACAAGTAAAAGTATAAGTATTAGTACAAGTACGAGTATTAGTATTAGTACAAGTATAAGTACTAGTACTAGTACAAGTACAAGTATTAGTATTAGTACAAGTACAAGTATCAATATTAGTACAAGTACAAGCATTAGTATTAGTACAAGTACAAATATTAGTATTAGTCCAAGAATAAGTATTAGAATAAGTACAAGTATTAGTATTAGTATTACTACAAGTGTTAGTATTAGTATCTGTACAAGGATTAGTACAAGTATTAGTATTAGTACAAGTACAAGTATTAGTACAAGTGCAAATATTAGTATTAGTACATGTATTAGTACAAGTACCGGTATTAGAGTTCGTATTAGTAGAGGTATTAGTTCTTGTACTAATATCATTATTAGCATGTATTTGGCATTCATGATACGGTCTTACTATGGTTCAAGTCCTACTTGGTCAACAGGACACAAATTGTGTCCGCAAATGGTAAACACTCCAGCCCAGTTGATCTATGCTGTGGTGTTCCACAGGGGTCTGTTCTTGGACCTGTTCTCTTTATTCTATACACTCAGCCACTCTCAAGTGTCATAGATCGTCATCCAGTGTCTCACCAATTGTATGTTGATGACACCCAAATATACAGATCTAGCCACCCAACTGAAGTTGAAGCTACCATCCAAGGTGTAGAGAGGTGCATTTCCGATGTGAAATCATGGATGACATGTAACAAGCTGCAGATGAATGATGACAAAATTGAAGCCATTCTGATTACAACACAAAGACTTTCTTATTCACATCCTTTACCTCAGACAATAAATATCAGCAACACCAAGATTAAATTCACAGTCAGTACGAAACCTAGGTGTTACTCTTGACAGTACTCTCTCATTGCACCAACATGTCATGAACATATGCAAGGCTGCATATCTTGAGCTTAGACGTATCAGCTCCATTCGCAAGTATCTTTCAGTTGATGCCACTAAAACACTTGTGTGTTCCTTAGTACTTTCAAGACTGGACTATTGTAACTCAATTCTGTCTGGTTCAGATCAATATCTACTCCAGAAACTTCAAAAAGTTCAAAACACAGCTTCTCGGATCATCCTTAGAGTACCACGATCAGAGCACGCCTCTCCCTGCTCTGTACCCTACACTGGCTATCCATACGATCCAGAATTAAACACAAAATTTGTTCTCTGTGCTACGTTTCACTGACGGGCTCCAGTCCAACATACCTATCTGACCTCACCCATGTGTATACAACTACAAGATACTTACGCTCCACTTCTGACACTCGTATTCTCACTATTCCCACTATGAAAATGAAATCATATGGACAAAGCTCTTTTGCATACCAGGGCCCAGCAATGTGGAACGAATTGCCCACTGTACTTAGACACAAAGACACAGTGATCTCATTCAAGAGCGCTCTTAAAACTCACCTATTTCAACTGCAAGAACAGACTTAAAGACCTAATAATGTATCCTTATAATGTATCCTTACCTTAAATATTTACAGCATGTTTTCTGTTTCTAATTTCGTGCTGTTTGTTTTTATTTTTGTAATCATATCATTATATATGTTTTTTTTAAGTGTTGTCAAATGTTGTAAAGCGCTTAGAGCTTCTAAAGATTAGGACCTATTCAAAGTCCTCATTATTATTATTATTATTATTATTAGTAGTAGTAGTAGTAGTAGTAGTAGTAGCAGGTTTTAATAGCACATCCACTCAACACTGAGAATATGATGATGATTAGAAAAGTCAGTTTCTAAAGGCTTATAGTAAAATAACTCTAGATAAACGACTTCCAAAAATGCAAAGATGATGTCCTAAAAGATAAAAGGTTAGAAGCTATGGATTTTAGAAAGCAAAATTAAAATATGTATGTATGTATGTATGTATGTATGTATGTATGTATGTATGTGTATGTATGTATGTATGTATGTATGAGCATTTAAAGGCACATGGACTCAATAATAGCGACATGGTGCCAATTTAAAGTGAATTGTAAAACTGAAAAATTTCACATAAACTTTGGGAAGATAAAACCTTTCAAATAATTGTAAACATGAAATGCTACAAAATATAAAATATAATAATGTTTCAATTCTATCAAATGTGTATATCATAAAATGAAAATGTAAAAGGTATAAAATCCGTTAAATATGAGGTCCGCATTTCTTGTATAAATCACATTCCCTCAAAAAGTCCAAGATTTATATGATCGCAAATGATCATAAAGATTTTTCATAGAGTTTACATGAAAGAAAATTGTCTCTGATGGTGGAAGTCAATATGCATGACGACAATGTCCTCCCCTGTTAGTCAATACTGGCCTAGTATGCACTCTGGGTAAGGTTCACCTTCAGGGGGCAAGTACGCATGTCCATTATATGATCAGGACAATGCCACCTATCTCTAATATATGTTCTCTATATTCTCCAATAATGGGTTTGATGTTCTGAAGCACGTTTGTGGAGTTTTTATTGCATATATGTTGCCATCATGAAGAAAGTCCCAATTGATATAATATAATATAATATTTTAAGTCAGTATATGGAGTCTTCCTTTCAGAAAGAATTGACTGTGAATCATCTGTTTTGTCATCCGTACTATACTGCTCCATGAAAAATATCAAGGTTACACTATATAAATAGACGTCATTAGAGCCTTGAAAAGTCGGCTATTTAATTCACTATAAAACTCTGCACAGTTCTTTTCCGAAGGACAACAAAGTTACAATCAGTTGGTTAACGAACAACAATTTTAACACTTGACATAAAGGTAAGATATATTGATAATTTTGGAATAATGTTTACATATATTTGTATTATATAAAAGGAAGAATACGGAAGAAGTTGCGTATGGAAATTACGTTCTATGTCAGACATGTTCAATGAACGATGAGCTCTTTTTATCTTTATGTGACAGAGAGATTTATTTTTACAATTAAATGTATTATTGTTTCATCCCACCACTAAGACAATTTCTTGACAGTTAACTGGTCAAAGGACGTGTGTTAAAATTCTATCGTAAGTTCATTTTTTTCCTAATTGTATTGAATTACAATAGGTACATATACCTGATACACAATCGCTTTATAGCAACACAAATGCAAGTAATGTATATGCCATATTTTTATCTTCATCATTCTTAACAGCATCACAAGAGCAATCAGTAACAAAAGCATTCAGTTGTATCTGATTGATTTCAGAGGAAAAAGAGAACGTCAGCTACATATATGGACACTTTTGGGAAGATATTCAATATTGTTAATATATCAACTTTTGTTTTAGACACTGACCAAAACTCACTCTAGAAAATAACTTTCAACATTCCCGAATACTACACAGAGGTGTCCAGGAGGCTGAATAAAGTTCTGGATACAGTAGGACTGAGTGAGGATAATCGCTGGAAGAGAATCAATATTTGGATCCAATTAGAGGAGTTGTTCAGTGTGACCATCGGTAGTACTTGTCATTTTTTCGGAAGTCAGGCGGAGGCGACGACGACTCCTGGTTTGGAGTCCGATTCAGATATTGTCTCATGTCTACCAGCCACAGTTCTACAGGATCTTGAATACTGGGTGTCCGGTGTTCTAACTTTCCTTGTAGTAAATGACGAAAACACACCGCCAGGGTATGTAAAGTTACAACTTGTATGCCGTTCTCTACCACAGCATGCATCTAGAGAAGTGTACAAGTTCGACAGATACGGTCGAATTGTTTTCTGCAGTGATTACTTGACATCCTTAAACTTTGGCGGGGATTCTGAGACCCATGGTCCTGCAAATACTGTATTTATTAAAGCATCTCAGTCAGAGACACACCCACTTGACAGTGTGCTTGCAATGCGACTGCATTCTTGGCCGGAGCAAGTTTTGCGGTGGTTAACGCGAAACAGACAGCACAACTGGCCGTCCGATGGACCGATTGACCTCATTAAGCAGACGGGTGCTCTGCTGGTCCCAGTGGGTCATAAACTTAGCCCAGAACGACACCTGGAATGGCGAATATCCATGTCACATGGGGAGAAACTTCTCATGTAGTTTTTGAATTCAACACAGTACAAGTGCTATATTCTTTTGAAAATGATAAACAAAAGTTTTATAAAACCAGTTGTAGGTGATGACGTGTTGAGCAGCTATCATTGCAAGATATGTATATTTTATCTTCTAGAAAACACGCCTGCGGCCATTTGGCAACCCGATAATCTGCTGTTATGTGTTGACCTGAGTTTGAAACTGTTGTACAACTGGGTTGACAGTAAGACCTGCCCCAATTACTTTATTCCAGAGGAAAACATGTTCCAGTGTAAAGTCTATGGCAATATACAATGTCGGCTACTTCGTGTTCTAAGTGATCTGATGAGACAGGAGGGCAGATATCTTGCCAGGATACCATTCGACAACATTGGACATAATCTGGTGAGGACTTGCCAGACTTCTCTCATGGAGTTTGAATCAGGAAGACAAACTGTCGGGCACTCTCTGATGGACATATTTGGTGTTCTGCTTGCATCTTTGCGTTGTGCTTGGGTTGATCTATTGAAAGAAGATTTGATGATTGGGCCCCGTATATTAGGTAGACTGTTTTCCTCTCCAGAACCACGACAAGAGCTATATACCATATTATGGAAATTTTATTGTTCCTTTTTTGGTTCAAAACTGGCAGCTGAAAGTCTTTCTCAGGAAATCCCTGACCAGCAAAGTCTTGAGATGGCTCACGAACTTCTTCTTTGGGGTTCCTCCTCCGATGTGGCATCTGGGAAGCTGAAGCTGGCAGCTTTTTATTTGATCCAGGACGAACTTGACAATGCAGAGTATGTGCTCAATCAAATACATGAAAATTACAACTACAAAACATTGGACTTTCACAACGCTTCTGAATACTCATTACGTGCAGTATTATGTGAAAATCTTTCAACATTACAACTAATAAGGCAATACGTTGCCTTCCCGGTATTGTATCACCACTCTGAGATTACTCTTCCGGCACTAATCCCAGAGATGATCTGTTCCACAGGGTCAGATCAATTAATATATTCATATCAATACTACTTGCCGAAACATGCATTTAAGGATATTAATCCAGAATTTTATCTGCAGTTCTTGATGTTTTTATGTTATCACAGACAGAACAAGAGGTTGCGCAAGAAGGTTGCTCTGGCTAATACGATCTGTGTCATCCGACATAAGCATGTTATTGAACACAAGCATACCGCACTTAACCTTCTGGCTTACTGTCTGAAGCAGGAGGGGAGATTGATGAAAGCCTACGTTGTTCTCTGCAAGTCAATGAAGCTGATGAAACAAAACAACGCTGCCAAATGGCAAATTTCTACCATTATCAGTGATGCCTTCAGATTCCTACGTGGCGGACAGTGATGTAGAAAATGTGGTGTATTACAAGAATACAGATTCAGAGAACACTTGCTTCTATAGTGATATAAAAGTAATATTGAGGCTGTTGTTCATTGACTCAGCCTATAATAGTCACTTATTTCTTATTGACCGGCAAAAACATATATATAT
>JAECUM010077710.1:0-10490 GCA_016617855.1 Megalonaias nervosa
CTATGGTCTTAAACTAAGTAACAAAAAAAAAGAGCGAAAACTAACAAGTATAGTTTTGTGAAAGTTAAAATTATAATTTTATTCCTTAATATGCAAAGTGTAAAATTTAAAAATAACAAAGTATTGTGAATAAAATTTTAAGTAGTCATAAATGTTCTTTCAAGTTCAAAAGTATCGAGTAATCCAAATGAGTTCCAGTGGTATTCCGAATGAAGTTCACTATTGTACTGATGTACCAATTGTATTGATGAATCACAATGACATAATCTCAAAATGTCTTTAAATAAATTCATAGTAATTCGGAAACAGCTATTAGATCCGAATATTCCTAACCCTTTATTATTCCAATGAATGACTGAATTAAATAAATCAATCCACTCAATTAAACAATAAATGTCTTCGAAGACTGATGATATTGCAAAGAATACCTAATTCTCCGTTATTCATCTCTTATATTGATAACTTAGACATAATACAGAAACAAGGAAAGAGTCGCATATTCATTATAGAATAATCCCAACTCGTAAACAAGATGAGGTGGTTTAACACCAGCCAAGCAGGAATTAGGTCAGCCTGGCTTTTCAGCAACTCATGCACTGAAGTCAAATCATATGATGTTTTCGTGAATAAGAGTACAACTCAACCTTATAATTATGAATGAATTTAAGCACTGTGTTTACATGAATGACATCATCCTTAAAATGCAAGCCTGCCATCACTAAGAAAAGTAGTATTTAAAATGTTATTCACTAGATGACCCTTTCAATCTATAAAATTATAATCATGAAAATAACACACACACACACACACACACACACACACACACACACACACACACACACATATATATATATATATATATATATATATATACATATATATATATATATATATATATATATATATATATATATATATATATATATATATATATATATATATATATATTTCGGAAATGGACGATGATAAATACACATAACGTCTATGAACAATCGTGCATTATTTTTACCAAACACTCTGGCATTATAAATTTACTACAATGATACAATTCTGCAGTGGGAGATTTGAATATATCATTAGAGCTGGTTAAAGCTGGAGTTCTTTATCGAAGTTTTAATTGAAGCAAGGAAATTCCAATTACGTATCAACATGGGTAGGGAATTCCATTTACGTACCCATGGGTAGGGAATTCTAATTACGCATTCATGGATAGCAATGTATTCCAGCTATGTATCAGTAGGTCAGTAGGAAGCGAATTAAAAATGATCTAATCTGTACGATAGTATTCTTTCCCAATGTATTTTTCCTTGTCATCCATCCTCATGTAAAATGTTCATTACTGGGTCGTCATACGGGTGCGTTTCCAACGCTCAATTACTTAAACCAGCGACTATGTTTCCATGGTTATTTTTTTTGTCCGGGATGGGGGGGAGGGGAAGTGCGCATGGTCATGGGGCTATAGGGGTTGGTCCATGCAGGCAAGGCAATTGTTGCTGTAATCAGCGGGCCCAGGGTTCGAATCTCAGAAGGGAACTAAACACTTCTCTAACCTGCATTCTTTCCCATTATAAAATTTCTCTCTATATTTTTAAGCATCTCCTATTGTAGGATTCAGTGATAGTAATTTACGCTCTATCTTCCGTATATATATATATATATATATATATATATATATATATATATATATATACAACCAGCAACCGCTTAGCATATATATATATATATATATATATCTTTCTTTCTTCCTCCTATATATATATATATGTATGTATGTATGTATGTATGTATGTATGTATGTATGTATACTACTAAATACATCAGTATTTATGATGTATCCAGTATCTATACTGGATCCAGCATCTGTAATTACTCATCTGTCAACAACGTATCAATCGCTAAAATGTCTTCAAATGTGTATTAAACATGTTTTCCCCAGAATGAACTGCGTTTAGCTTTACGCTATGACTTTAATTTTAGGCCCAAATAATTAGAAAATTAGAAATAGTCTCACAAGAATACCGTAGAAATTAAATTGCTATCAGAGAGAAATGAATTACCGCGACAGACGGCAGGAGAAATTTTGTTTTCATTAAATATTTCAAATATTCTAGCCATCAAACCGGTGACAAAAGACTCTACGCTACAAGGAGCCAGCATATTTGATTATGAAAATTAGACGGAATGAATCGGTTAGGCCCATATGTTCAAGTTTATTTTAGGAAAATGTATGTCTTGCACTGTCCTATTTCAAGACTCCTACCGTAGCGTAAATATAGTGACACATTTACAAATTATTGTAATTTCCAGTTTTCTGCTCACCTATAAATACAGGGACAAATTTACTCATTATTGAAATTTCCAGTTTTCTACAGTACAATAAATGCAGTGACAAAGTTACATATTATTGTAAATTTCAGTTCTCTACATAAATATAAAGGCAGTGATAAATTTATATATTATTGTAAATTCCAGTTCTCTACATAAATATAAATTTACACATGATTGCAATTATCATTAAGCTTTAACTTTATGCATTTTAATCACAGGTTGATTTTACTATTCAGTATGGTTAAATGATTAAAACTTATATATATATATATATATATATATATATATATATATATATATATATATATATATATATATATATATATATATATATAATGTGTGTGTGTGTGTGTGTGTGTGTGTGTGTTAATGTTTAAAAATCATTGGTTGCAGTTCTCTTTAAAAGACTAAATTTGATTGTTTTGAATAAGACTTTTCTAGCTTCTCTTATTCAGCAAATAAGTGTTAGCATTTATATTTAAAATTCAATTGTTTGTTACATTGTTACATTTTCAACTGGATAATATGCCTTTTGGAAACATTAAAATATCTCTACATTATCGAAAACAATTTTTCTTTCAAAACTGCATTTAAATAAGCAAACAACAGTACATTGGCATAAGCCAGTTACTGCACTCTTGTGTTTTGCTAAAGTATGAACGTTATCACCTTGTTAACTTTTGGCAACAACATCGTCGTATTATTGTTTTCTTATTTTAAATAATGCTGGTCTTCATCATAGTTGTCACTTAGATTGTTTTGTTATAGTTTTTAATTACTGACTCGAACTTTATTTTTGCATAATGCAAAATCAATAAAACACACAACAAATAAAATGACACAATATCTGACACAATGATGATTAAAATATAAACATCTAGATATTTCACACCTTTTGCTAATTTATTATCACCTATTGTTGCTATTTTATTATCACCTATTGTTGCTAATTTATTATCATGTCTTGATATTTTCCCAAAACGTTTTGGTGTTACCTGAAGCTGTTTTGGCGACATATCTTTAATATAATACATGTGGTTGACAATTAATGCAAGGGCACATGAAATTTACTTAACGCTGACATTTAATGCAAGGGCACATGAAATTCACTTAACTCTGCCTTAATTCATTGATAGTCTCTTTGTTCTTTAAATTTCTGTTTGTATGAAAATCATTCCACAAGAAGCAAAAATGAACTTTTTTTATTTGGATGTGTAATTTTTATTTAATTTTATTTTTGATTTCCTCGTTTTATTTTATTTCTTTTTTGTGTGTGCGGGAAGGAGCATATTTATTGATACAACATTCATATTTAATATGGGATCATTAGTGATATTTAATATCGGATCATTAGTGATATATTTAATATCGGATCATTAGTGATATATTTAATATCGAATCATTAGAGATAGATTTGTCCCTAATTCGTTATTTATTCCAAAGCTACTCTTTCATCAGCCGCATTAGATACACCCATCCAAAGCCCCACTTGACTCACCCAAGGCTTTGAATTCTGTGCATTTCTTGATATCAGTGGGAGGGAAGAGTATTAATAAGAGGAAATAGGGAGACATATGTCGGGTTAAAACATTGATCAAAAGGTGATTTGTAACATCAAGGCTGTTCAAGAGCGCGGCACGCATTCTCACGACTTGTTTAGTGTTTTGTAAAGATTGTGTCTTTCAGGCAATAAGCGAAAATTGTTTGTCTTGTCCGAGGCCATCTGTTCACGGATTGGATATTCCAATGCTCCAATAGAATAGCTGTATATGGGCTGCTGTTAACGCTTAATCAATCTGGTTAACTTTTGATACAATATGGCGTGGAGCAAACGATTTTTATGGCTCAAAAATTTGCTTTTCTATCTTACTTAACAAATAATTAATACATAATAATATTCTAGCCAAACCCAACTTAAGAAGCATTATTTGATAAATCTCTCCAGAGGAATATAAAAAAAAAAATGAAATTTAAATATCTTTATAAATTTAATAGATGTTGTAAACATATGCATTGTTTCATCATAAAAAGTTTAATTTTCTATAAATAACACTTATACTGTTGCTTGTAACCGGTAGGTAAAATAAGATAATCCTTGTAAGGTCGGTAGTTATATACAATGTAACGTTACGTAAGATAAGCCTTCTAACTTGGCAGTTATATACAATGTAACGTTACGTAAGATAAGATAAGCCTTCTAACGTCGGTAGTTATATACAATAGTAGCGTTTGTTTTAAGCTATTAACCGATGTGACAAAATAGAATAAAGAAAAATAAACAACACGAAAACAGGAACAGAAACTAAAATTAAAGAAATTCACTCGCATTCAATTGGACATTTCACAGAACCTACAAAATGTGACATCCAGTGCAAAACACTACCCATATACTACAAAAAATGTAATATGTACATGCAGTGAAAAATAAATTTCCAATACAATGCCAAACATGTAATATACATGCACATGCAGTGCAAAATACATCACTCCTATACCATTAAACACATAGAGAAAATGTTTAGAGGTAAAGACATGATAAAAACTGAAATAAGATATGAAATATCGTGGAAGTAATGACAACCCTAACCCTATTACATTACGATATATCAAGCAATCAAAAACTACAAATAATAATAATAATAATAATAACAATAACAATAACTCAGTTACGTTAAATTACATTTCAGATCAGTGGCTCTGCATTTGTAAGTTTTGATCTTTTGATTTTTTATTTTTCCAACATTGTTTAAAAATGCCAGCAGAGTATAATTACATAGCAAGCAAAGATAGCACAGTTACTCGACGTTAAATAAGTCCTATAGATCAATTTTGTGTTATTTTACTGATTTATTTAATTCACATTACTCAAAATTGTTGTTGTAGACGTTGAAATTTAGGAGAATACAGAATAGCATAATAGGTAAATATTAAAAAAACAAAAAAACCCCCCAAAAAACAATTACACTAAATGCAAACTGTCAATTTAAAAATAAAATGAAAAATATACACATTTCAGAAATAATGCATACACACTCACGCGCAAATCTTGAAAATATTTTCATAGAAAAATATAATCCAATAAAGAAATTGTATAATTAAAATATTCCTTTCTGTCTGGAATTTAAAACATTCCTAGAATTCAAATCATTCACTGAATTAAAAACATTCTTTGAATTTAAAACATTCTTAGAATTTAAAACATTCGTAGAATTTATATCATTCCTAGAATTTAAAACATCCTTAGAATTTAAACATTCTTCTTAGAATTTAAAACATTCATAGAATTTATATCATTCCTAGAATTTAAAACATTCTTAGAATTTTAAACATTCTTAGAATTTATATCATTCCTAGAATTTAAAACATTCTTAGAATTTATATCATTCATAGCATTTAAAACATTCCTAGAATTTAAAACATTATCAGATTTTGAAACATTCTTAGAATATAAAGCATTCATTGAATTCAAACAACAAATATTCATCTGAATGAAAACATCCCAACCTAGCCCAATACTATGATATTTCTTGTTTAGATAATTAAGTATTTTCTCTCAATGACTAGGTTTTAAAAACTCATTCTGACAAAGGAATTATAAAAATATAATTGAAAGATTTCAGGCTAGGTTACAAGAAATTTATACGAGGAATTGGTAATATATTACTTTATAACACAACTACTGTGTTATTTACATTAATCTACCCATGTAATAATTTGTATATAATAACACGTGTAATAACACCTAACAGCATTACTAATGACGTCGCAACGTCGTACAAAGTAAAAGTGTAACGAAAGAATCATCAGAATATATTCCAAAAGTCATTTCACTACAACAAAATGTGGTTTGATGAAAAAGAAAAATCTATTTTTTGTCACATGATAAATAGAATGATACATTTGTGCAAACTTCAAATGTAATTTATGAGACTCGTGGAATAATTTGAATCCATTCCTCAGCAAGGCTTCGCAAAAGATAGAAATTATTCCACTTGTATCATAATTTTCATTTGAAATGAGAGCTCATATAAGGTCCATTATATATATATATATATATATATATATATATATATATATATATATATATATATATATATATATATATATAAATAGAGAGAGAGAGAGAGAGAGAGAGAGAGAGAGAGAGACACACACACACACACACACACACACACACACGATGCTACTTGCCGATTCTTTTAATGTTACATTGTCGCAGTATTCGTGTTTGACTCGGCAGGTGCGTATGATTCATACCGTGTCTGGTTGGCTTGAATCTGTTGCCTTCTAGATTTTGATGAATGATTCCCCGATATATTATAATTGCATGACAGGGCAATTGTGCCAAAACCTGCACCAGGCATGTCCCAGAGGACCGATATTTTGTCACAACAAAGAAACAAGCCTATTTCACTAAGTAATAGCGATCGTGGACTAACATTTAAGTTAAATAAAGCAAATACTTTTTCATGAAAATAAGCACAAAACTGACTGTAAGCCCCCCACCCCCGCGGTCTGTATATATCCCTTTTTCCAGGATAATTCTTATTGATCTGTCTATATCCCTTTCTTAGGATAATTCTCGATTTGTCAATATCCTTTTTGCAGGATAATTATCGATATATTTTCTTCTACTTTTTCAAATAGCAGAGGTATCAGCAGAGAAACAGAAGCAAAACGTTCTTTACTTTTTCAAAAGATTTCGAAACCAACAAAAGTATTGTCAGCAGTTGGATAGTCGTATGAAACATTCGCAGTTAATAAGTATGATTTGTTTAAAGGTGAAATCAGTATATACGCATTATTTTGACTGGAATAGCAAAGATTGTGATAATAACACCCAATACAAGTCAGAATAAGACAAAACATGGCTCCGTAGATAAAAGCACCCAATCAGCACGCGACTAGATTTTCCTGACCACAACCCTCCAATGCACTTGAATAAGATAATGAGGTATAAAATTGATCGCCCGCCACTGTGGAAATGTAATTCTGAAATTTAACCAGAAACAACACTCATTGCTAGAGGAAATAAAACTGCGTGCCAGAGGACACAATGTTTTTGTACAGTGTCAGATGTGGTGGTTAATTCACTGGATAAGTGGCTTGTAGTAAAAGGACGCCTATGAAATGAGGCAACCACTCTATGACGATATAACAAAGAGATGATAAAAGAGGACAGATGCTCAAAATGCGCCTTAATTTACATGATGCGAAAAATAAATAAAGCTTCCTATACTGTTTCGCATTCCACGTGAGAAACGAGATAATACAATATTGGAACATACAAGCTGAAGGGGGTTTTCTTTAAAGCGTTTGTTTTTTAGTTAAAGGTAAGAATGCTAAAGCTATTTGTATTACACCTCACACAATCTTCATCTATATTTATTACACCTCACACAATCTTCATCTATATATGATAACAAATTAAGCAGAAAATGACTTGATTCATTTTCTGAATTCGCTTTGTTTTGTTTTTTGTTGTTGTTTGATTATTGTTGTTGTTGTAAATATCGCTGCAATTTTAGCATCTGCAATATACTAAATCAATAGATTATTCAGAACGGGAAATAACGCATTTTCTATTTAGTAGTGGTATAATGCTAGAAATCATTTTTTTTCTTTTCGATAAATTTGTATCCGTTGAAATGATGCACAGCTCTACTTTGCAATCTGTTTGCTTTGAATTTTTAAGTCATATTATTAAGAAACAGTAATAGTTTAAACGACAACGGTAAAATGCTATCTTACACGCTATTATGTGACTGGTACAATTAAAATCTGTTACCGGAAAACTTACAGGTAAAACTTTAGATACACGGTCTAATGGAAATTACACGAGAGATTACTTTCTCCTACCTGTATGACAAGGACTTACTTTAATATGGTTTATATTTCCATGTTGACATACTGTCCAGTCCAATCATAAGTTATTATTTATGAAGAATAAGACACAAACATATCATCAACTTATGGTTTTACATTCTTGTAAGGACGAGTTTAACAATAAAGAAACACGTAGAACTAACGAGCGATAACTAGAGACAACGAGAGATAACTAAAGACAACGAGAGATACCCGAGCACTTTACTGTTTTACATGTATAGATTTATATCATTTGTGAAGCAGTATGAAAAACTGATTTAGAAAGAACAATTTTAGCCTTGGATAAAATAGACATTTTTAAAAAGAAAAGAAAATAGAATTAGAAAAGGAACAGTGCTAGGCTTATAAATGATATACATTTTAAATACATTTACATGCAATATACCTTAAAAAATGCAAATAATATGAGAAGGAACTTTGAAAGTATACCACGTGACAGTGATAGTAAACAGTTTTGAACTGTGGTCCATTGTATTGAAGTGAAAGCGATGTTAGTAATGCTACATTCACAAAAAAGACTATCAACTTATACAATCACTTCTACAGAAGCACAATTATCACTTATCACTACTACAGAAGCACAATTATCACTTATCACTACTACAAAAGCACAATTATCACTTATCACTACTACAGAAGCACAATTATCACTTATCACTACTACAGAAGCACAATTATCACTTATCACTACTACAGAAGCACGAGGCAGTTAAGAGATTGGGAAGGTTA
This sequence comes from Megalonaias nervosa, assembly GCA_016617855.1. Classification (NCBI taxonomy): domain Eukaryota; kingdom Metazoa; phylum Mollusca; class Bivalvia; order Unionida; family Unionidae; genus Megalonaias; species Megalonaias nervosa. The sequence goes on from JAECUM010077710.1 coordinate 8,944, forward strand.
CTAGTTTGTTTTTGTTCTGAAAAATTCCATTACAAATATACTACACCTTATTATTTATAGGGAATCGAACTAACATATTGAACTGATGGAAAAGATGTCCATTCTTTATTATATCTTTTGTTACTCTACAACTGCGAAAACTTTCATTAATATTTTATGACTGTATGAAACCCTTTTTATGACTGTATGAAACCCTTTTTTATGACTATGAAACCCTTTTCAGTAGAGAAAGTAATCTATCTTTAAATACAACTGTACATGTTTCATTTGTGTGGCTTGTATATCAGCTATGTATGTATGTATGTATGTATGTATGTATGTATGTATGTATGTGTCCACTAGCACATCAACACAATTATGGCTAGATAGTACTAAGGAAAAAACTATGCATCAAAATTTGAAGATTTAAAATCTTGCCAAAATCCGAACGAAGGCAAACCCTTCCAACCAAGAGCAACGTGCCTTGTAGCAAATGATGAAGGTAAAGATGTAGCAAGAACTCCAAAAAAGGCATACAGAGTAAATATAGAGGCAAAGAAGGGCAAAATCGTTAAAATATAAGGTCGACATTTTTATTCATAAGCCATACTTTTTATAATAAATGTCCATGACTTTCTCATTTGAAATATTATCACGGTACGCATTAAGCGATGAACAGGTTGAGATAAATCCTGTGTATCGGCTCATGCTGCTTTTGGGGTAGCGTTTTATAAAGCAACTTTTCCAGCCTACAATTTGAAATAAATGAACGTTTTCTTTTTCTAAGGGACGTGAATATCATCGTTGTGTTATATTTTGCTATATGTTATAAACTGTAGCTAACACTGTTAATAACTTTAATTAGACTTACATATTATTTGTATATTTCACCGATATGTCCATATAGTTTTTCCTGCATTATTATTATGCTGTCTCAAAACATGTTGGGCAACAATTTTCTCTTGTCACACCTGAAAAAAACTAATGAATACTAATGAATGCTTGATAATAGTAGGCAGAATTAATATTTAATACAAATAATACTATCATACAGGTTAGAGAATTTTTAATTCGTACTCTACAGAGATTCTTCTATAGAATCAAGGGATAGCACTTTCCGTTCTGTCTGATGTATATTTATAATTCTATATAATTAAGGCTGTATACCTTGATTTCTTTCATAGGAGTCCAGAACGACTGTGTAGATAGATGAGAATTACTTATCAGGTCGTCATGGGAGTGTGTCTGCTACGCACGAGTGCATATAACACCGATTCAGCACCATCATTTTTTGGTGATGCGTGCTTAGTCGTGATGGAATATAGGCTGGTGCGTGCAGGCAAGGTGATGGGTGTCGTTTACCCGCTGACCTGGGTTCGAATCTCCGTAGAGTACGAATTAAATATTCTCTAACCTGTATGATAGTATTATTTGTATTAAAATATTAATTCTGCTTACTATTATCAAGCATTCTTCTATAGAATCCAGGGATAGCATTTTCCGTTCTGTCTGGTGTATATATATATATATATATATATATATATATATATATATATATACTGTTTTTA
>JAECUM010077712.1:0-11870 GCA_016617855.1 Megalonaias nervosa
TCACATGACTTTGGTGCACTCTTCATCACGATTGTACGTACTAAATCCATAGAGACAGGTTCAAATGCTGCTAACGGTTGCTGCTGAAATTCTGTATCGCAACCGTATGGTGACGACGAGTCAACTGAAATTGTGTTGTCAAGTTTATCTCTGATGGTTTGTACTTTGTCACGGAAGAAATTTGCAAACAGGTCCGGAAGGTCGACTAGAGAGAAGGTAGCTGGAAGTGGTGTACATTTGTTCCTTGACATCAGCTTGTTAGTAATCTCAAATAGCTCTTTGCAGCTGGAACTTTCCATGATTTTAGTACTGTAGTGGGCGGATTTAGCTGCATGGACTATGTTTGTGACATTCTTCTTAGCGGCATCATAGATCTGCTTATGAATAGTGAGTCTGGTGGAAAGCCAAAGCCTCTCAGCTTTACGGCAGTCTCTTTTAGCAGTGCGAAGCTGGTCCCTAACACTGCTATACCACGGAGAACACTTCTGAATTGCTACTCTGCACTTGCTTGCTGGGGCATGTTTGTCGAGCAATGAACGCAGGCAGTTATCAAGTTGTTCTGCTGTAGTGGGTAAGCTAGTTGTTAGGTTTGCTTGGATGTCATGCATTAGTTTGGTTCTAAAACAAGGACTTCTCAATTAGAAATAAATATGATGGAAAACAAACTGATATAGAGAGGGGATTTTGGAAATAAAACTGATAAGAATTCACTTCATTCGACCTCTGAAATTAGAATTATCTGCCTCTTTCCCTTCCTCCCTCTCTCTCGTTTGCTGTATCTTGTCCTACCTACTCCCCTGATGATTGCCTAAACGAAATGTCTAAATTCTAAAATGGTATGATCAGGGAGATCAAACATTATAGTCCAAAAACTGCAAAATACATATACAGTATTCAAAGTTTTGAATTGGGTGCAGGCATGAATGAATGCAGTTTCGTCCGGTGTGTGTGTGTGTGTGTGTGTGTGTGTATATATATATATATATATATATATATATATATATATATATATATATGCAGTTTGGTTGGATTTAGCGGTTAGCGGTGATAAAAACAGGCATCGCCTTTACATTGGAATTTGCTGGTCACTGGTAGGTATTGCTGCAAAAGCTCTTAGGGAACAATTTCTTCACAATAAACTATTAATTTTTTGTGCGATAGTTAGTCTGCTATTAGTATGTTAAACGGTATAAAAGATTTCGTATCAGATGTTTTTAGTGTTTATAAAATCATTCACGACAATATTATTTGCATTATTAACAAATATAGCAGAGATTTAAAAAACGTTTATAAAAAATAAATAAATAAACAAATAAACAAACAAACAGTAGATAAGGAAAAGAAACGAGCAAATTAAAAATGGCAAAGCCAGCACAAAGGTTCAACGCTGAAGACTGCAAGTGTTTAAACATAGACATAGATAAATGAAAGGATAAAAGTTGGAAAAGAAAATCTATACGCATTTTTATTGAAAAAAATGGTTTCCAGGAATGTTTTGCTTAGAAACTAGCAAACCTTTACCATGCCCTTTTTAGCACAATAAATAGAAAGCGTTATTACAATGAATGGGTCTCTTAAATCTGTTTTATGATTCCAATTGACAATAGAAATGGTAAACTATCGATATTGTTGCAAAGCATGTATTTTTTCGAGGCATTTCAATACTACAGATGAACCTAAATACATGTTCACCTGCATAAGTGACAAAGATTAAATTTGGACTGTTTCAATTTGTAACGAATCTTACAACCTCGGTATGTGCAAGAATAAAGCCAAAGAGGGAATGATTGCGAATGGTGAAAACGAATAAAGTATAACTGCTGAACTTATGAAATACAATTCAAAAGTTAAAATCACTATGATTAACAAGTACATGATGTAAACGACGAACAACAACTTTCAATTTTCATAATCCAGAGATCAAGGCGTCTACTGATTATGATGCAGTTTGTTGATGGTTCGAAACTAATTTTATTTATATTTATTTTCCTCGATCAGACCAATAACACCAAAAATTCCTCAAATGATCATTATTAGTGTTTGCTAGGGTGTACAGCAAATGTTTTAGATTTAAAATAGACTTTATTCTGTATAATGCCTATGCTTGTTACAAACAATTACAGAGAGCAGATTGAATGTTAGCATACAAGATGAAGATAAAAAATAAAACAATTTCATAGCATGCCTGGAATATATCTGTTTCATGTGAAGTAAATAACATTAGCATGATTTACTGAAACAAACCTTTTATTGTTTATCGTTAGAGAAATCACACCTTGATGACAAAATTAAACATCATTGAAAAGCCCTACTGGCTTCTGTTTTATTTGACGACCGAGTCTGGACAAAGTACAACAATAGTTCAAACAATTGAAAATAACTTTAACTTCAACAATAACCGTAATGCAAATTTACGTCGTCCAGTTAAGTGATGCAGCTACTAGTCTATTTATACTCAAGCGTGTTTTAAATACGTAAAACTCTGAGGATGATAATTGTAAATATATAATGCAATGGAGAGAAGAGTTTGAAAATAAATTCGCAGCTATTGAGCAGGGGAGCAATTAAAGACGAAACAAAATCACCAAATTTCAGAAACAGATTGACGAGAACAGATAATGTGTTTAGATGCACAGGAATTGTTCACAAGGAAATTAAGAAGATTATCTAGTGCGTGACAAATAGTATTGGCCGTAAGACAATGAGTCGATGCATAAGTATCAGTGATAATATTGAACAATATTTTTATACAATTAAACAAAGGACAAATAGGCAGACATATGCTTATATATCTGTCATGGAAAAAGAATAGAATAATTTAAAGATAAATTTGAATAAGAATATTCAAGAAAATGATCCAGAATTTAAAAAAGCTAGTGATTGTTGTTGGGTTTAACGCCATTTTTCAGCACAAGATAGGCTATACATGGCGTCAGTATAAGTGGTGGAGAAAGAACCCCGGAAAGAACCACCGACCCACGAGAAGCTACTGGCAAGTATTCTCACGTACCCACATTAGCCGAGCCTGAGACTCGAACCCACGAAGACAGACGTGCGACGGCAGTAATCCGGAACGGTGAGCGCTTTAGACCACTAGGCCACTCGGTGCCCCCGCTAATGATTGAGTTCAACACAAAAGATATTGACTTTAAGAACACAGTAATAGCTAAGTCATATGTATTGTCATAATTGCGAGGGAATGATTTAATACAGTGAGCAAGGAAGAGAACATCACAAATCAACTAAATGTATATGAAAGCATAATAAATCTATGTCAACATCTTACGATTTATCTATTACAGATTGTAGTGAAACGATAATAACAACGTTAAAAAAATGTACATTCACTGAAAGTGACAACAAATTATATCATGAAGCTGAACAATCGAAAACATGTATATAGAATATATGATGATAATTAAATAATAAAACCCGTGTGATTAAAGGCAGCATTGGCGAAGTAAATTAAAATATTAAACGACGCAATGTAAGAGTCTGCACAGAATATTTTGTAAATATTAAGCGTATGAAAATCGTATGCTATTTCGTAAGTATTTTTCACAAAGATATCCGTAGGAACATTTCGTAGGTATAAGTAAAACGTTTGCGTAAGCTACTCTTTTGCATGGGAGGTAGATAATAAATCGGTAAAATATAACAGGACACGTTCAAGATACTTACAAACGAAGGCGACGAAGATGACGACGACAAGAACAACAATAATAATACAATGACCCTAAAAATATATCCGGCAAAAATTGCCTTGACGTATTGGTCATATTGGATGAAATGTAGATATTATTTCTGATTAAAGAAGACAAGTTGTGTGTGTGTGTGTGTGGGGGGGGATTTTGCAGCCCCAAGGCACTTTCAGTCTTGCAGCACCAACCCCAACCCCGTCCAAACATAAAACAGAAAAACCATACCCTTTAATCTCTTAAATAATATAAAAATTGTAAGTAGTGTTTTTTTTTTATATATACAACATAAATACATTTTTTAACAAACCCAGATTTTCATACTTCAAAATCTGCCACTGTTAGGATTTCTTTACGGTCTAGTCAGGCAGCTCTCTTGTCTGTTAAATGGGATAAATAGCAATTTAGTCGTGGAAAAAATATTAGTGACCTAGAACAAACGTCTGCAACAAAGGTGTTTCCACAACTGAAATCGATGAAGAAATATTTTTGCATTAAGAGGTAGCACTGTGACAACTGAAACCAAAATAAACGAAAACATAGACATATTAAAATCTGAATTCAGCTGGGAAATGAGCATTCAGGGTTATGCGTATGGTGCTGGAATGGATAATTACAAACAAGGAAATGGTGTATAAAAAAAGATTGTTGCGAATTAATTTGAAACTAATGTCTGGATGAACATTGTCACACAAATTTTGCATTCGACCAGGTCCGGAGTATTCGGATGGCATTCAAATAAGTTTGGACGCAGAAGTCTTAAAATCAGTTGTTATGGATAAACCATCAGCGTGAGCTGCTGTTGAAAAACAAGGAAGAATGCTTCTGAGGTGATGGAAGGTGGAAATGAAGACTATGAACTGGAACATATTTGTCTACTGTACCATACTAAGTTTTCAGAATCAATGGCACAATCAGTAAATGCAAAGTACAAAAATACCACTGAGTTATTTTTTGACTAAATCAGTAGCGAAAGAATCATAAAACATAGTGACTATTACAGTTTTAAAGAACCTCACTCTTGGTTCGCCCAGATGTGTTTAACGGGGTTTTTCATACTTTACAAAAGGAGTGGAGAAAGTAGACGATACTTTCTAGAAGTAAGCAATATAAAAAAAAATCTCAATGAATTAGAAGGCCTGTAAAATATAACCTATTCTCAGGGTTTTCGTTGCGGCATGAGTTAACAAAAAACACAAATTATTTCCTTGATGAGCAACAGAATGTACACAGAAAATAGCAAATGAAGTCGTAAAAGTATTTTTTTGATATCCATGATATCTGGCTTGATTTAAAGAGTACGCATAACAACAGATTGCACAGTACTCTTCATATTTAGCTAACGTTCAACAACGAAATCACACGCACATTACCAGAAACGAAACTATGGGTGCTTGCAAAATGTATATTTTATTTTATTTAAGATGCTCATATAAGCAATAGAAACGATTCGCTAAAATTAAGTATTTTTGGCATAACAAACAAGTATTTCAAAGATCATCATGACATAATAAAATGTGGTGTTACAAACTGTGCAAAGACAATGTTTGCACGAAATCTTTTCGAGACCGAATACAAAAATTCTTTCAGATTACATCGTTGTCATCTGTCCAATGTTTCTCTACACCAAGACTTACAATAGAAAGAGGTTACTCAGTGATGAAAAATGTGAATAAAAACAAGATAAGTAATTACAGTTGCTGGTTGACATGTTCATGACTGATGACTGTGGTAACATTGATAATAAAAGCAAGATAGCAACTATCCTAACCAACACAGCTTTTTAGGATTGCAGTATTAGATATGAGTATGGGTTATTGTGTAAAAGTACAACTCACCGATCAAATATTTTAAAGAGAGAATGCACGTTTTTTTTTTTTTTCTTCTTGCATTTGACAGAGGACAAAAAGATAAGCAATGGTATGTTTGAGGACAATCATGTCATGCCAGATAGAATGAAATTAGTAATTTTAGAAATTCGCAAAGAGAAGAAGAGAAACCAAACTTAAAAAGATTTCGAGTTTCCCTTTTACTTTATAGTTGTGTCGCGGATACGTAGCACACACGCTTTTCGCCCACATGTGGCAACTTTCCTCTGGGATATCTACCGTCCTGCGACAAAGGTACCGATATTATGTGTCGGTAACTTGGTAAGATATTGTATTTATGTTATCAACAAAATAACATAGAAAATATGGTTGTCGTCATTCGTAGACACATTATCCGTTTTGATGATTTAAATTGTTGTAAAATTTGAGTTAAGTTCATTTCCTTCTGATTAAATAAACAATGTTTGGCATATTTCGAATTTGAAACTCGTTTTAGTCGCGCATTTGTTTCGTTTTTTTTTTATTCGTTGGTCGATTTTCAAGTCTTCTTTATCAGCCCTCAGTGATTAAAGATTTTGACCTTAATCCGCAAAACCTTTTAACTGGAGCGCCATTTCATTCATTCTTTGAAATAAAACTTTCTTTTTCCTTTGGATCGTCATTAGTGTCATAAAGTTTAATGTTATAATTGATATCATTGTGAATTAATATAACTTGTTTTTGCTTATATATACCAGTATGTTATTATATATATATATATATATATATATATATATATATATATATATATATATATATATATATATATATATATATATATATATTGAATTACTATAAGCATCTTATTCCCTTGCATATTCACTATCATCATTAAGATTAAGGTCACAATTCATACCATCGTAAAAGATTTCTCTCTCATCATATACACACAGTTAAATAACATAAGTCATTAACAACATTATTCTAAAATCGTCTAAGATTTTCAACATTCACACATCAACTATTTAGATAACACTAATAGTTCAAAGCCTTCTGATGTTTTAAAATCAACAACAACAAGAACAAAAACAATATTGTCAGATATACATATCTTCTGGTTCTTCTTTTCTTAAATTTATTATCTGTTTACCGAATATAATTTTCTCCAATAATTTTTTTTATGCCATTCTCGAAATCATTGTTTTAATTTTTTTCTCTAGGATTTTTATTCACTTTGGTTTTTTATTGTAACCCTGGTTGAGGCTCGAGATAGACGAACTATCGACAAAGGGATTCGTATTTTGGGGAAAATGAAAGGGCGCAAAAGGTCTCCATTCGCGTAGCAAAATATCAGATACCTTCCTGAAAGTAGGAGTATGTCAGTTACTGACTGCGAAGGACTAAATATATACCCATGTAATATAACTGACTTCCAAGAAATATTGGCCGTCCTCATCATCGTATAGACAACACCCAAGAACAGTAACCAGCCTCCCGTCACTTTATTTGTGAAGTCCGAAGTCGGTAGCGGTGATGATGATTGAAATAGATTCGTCTATCATTCTGAAGACTCTGCAGCTCTCGAAGGTTGGAACAAACTAAAAAATGATTATTCTGGCAACGGGGTCAAGGGGTTAAGCCTGCTGACAATATGAAGCCATGTCTGCAAATGGAAAGCGTTCATTTAATGAGTTGATCTCCAAATTTGGAATATGGATTGGTAGCAAAGTAGTTGGCTGCCCAGTTGTATAGTACAAGTCACACGGGTCATGCAGGCATTCAACACTGACTATTTCAGTAATGGGTATCATTTTTAGAATTTGATTCTACATACCTTTAAGTGGCAAGTATTCACTTCATTTGGATTCGTATACATCCATATTCCTTTGGAAGGTCATTATTTAGACGCCCCGAGATGTGCATACGGCAAAATCAATTTTACGTACGTAGACATTTTTGGACGAAATGAATCTGAAGGTGTCACGATGAAAGCTGCGCATACTGACAAACAAATATGTACTACCCTCAATTGTGACGATTCCACTCGACGCGCTCTTATTTTGATCCAAGTTTAGTACATGGCCACCATTGTAAAAGTTCATAACCTTAGATAATTTTCGTCTGGAAGTTTCTTGGTGAATAGACTTTGGTTAAAGAAAATTAGTATTAAATTTTTAAAGAACAATTTGTATTTAATTTAAAATGAGTAAATGCGCATACATGACCCATGTGACTTGTACTATAGATGATAACAAAATAGCCTTGATAATTGATTGCTGCCGTTGTTGATGATCTGAGAAAAATGGCGTCGAAATCATCTTAAACATTGGTACAACGCCTGGAAGGTCCTTGCTTTGTAGCAGCTATTCAAGATCGTTTCACTAGAAATTAGACATTGCGGCATTGATCGGGATTGTCAAATGATAGTTGAGGCTGTTGATATTGATGAGAAATATGAAAAAGTGACTGGTGAAAAATATAAAAATAACAAATCTACTATAAAAGTGATGCTACATCAAGTGAAATCTATAAAAAAAATTAACATGTCTAAATGAGAGAAGACGTGCCGTTAAAAAAATTAGAAATTATAAGACCACAAGAAAGAATGAGAAGAATAGTCCATCTCAATCTAATAATGGTAGACCACAAAAAAAATAAAAAAATATAAAAAAAATTATTTCATATCTTAGTCTCGTGATAATTTCGTTTGAAGATGTTCGCAATATCAGATGTGCCAAATATCATTTAATGAAACTGTCAAAATGGAGCAATTTACTCGCATAAACAACAGCAGCAAAGAAACAATCCTTTATGTCAGTTCTGTAGACCGGAAACTGACGATTGAAACTTGGTATGTTGAAAAAGGAAGAGTGTTGGAGCAGATTCCTCCAAGAATAGAACAAGCTTGCTAGATCAAGGGAATGTGCCACAAAAGTTTATATATCAATGGATTTATGGGGCAAACACTTAAATTACTGCTACACTTATCTCAAAATCGCGTTTGATAAGATAAGACCTAAGGTTCAGATCAGCGCTGTGTTGGAGACACGGAACATTTTAGGAGCTGGCAGTATGTTCGTGAAGACCTATAAATGTACAAAGGTATATTTCACCTTTATTGACATTTCTAACAGACAAACGCATAAATTGTGTGCAATATTACTCCTGATAAAATACTGGGGGAGGATTTTCTTTAGTTTTTCAGCAAAATGGATAAAAAACAACAGATTCTGCTGATCAATTGGAGGTCCAATGCATCTAAGAACTCCTGTGCCGCGGTGAGGTGCAAGGTGTAGTTTTCTCATCTAGGGGACACAGAAATCTTGCTGATTTGCTAACCCTATTTTCTTATCTCAGTCTGATTGTCTCGACCCGGTTGTCACAGTCATGGTGTCCACGCGCTAGGAACCACTTTTCAAAAGAAGATACCCTTGTTTTCTTCTGCTGTGCCTGACGAAGTTTGAAAACTACGTCCAGGCCGAGGAAACTTCAACATCTCCAACTCTGTCTTCTAGGGTGACATCATCATCAGATGTGAGACCTCAAGATGTATCTGAACAAACTGAGAATGACACAAGTTGTATCTTTGAATCCCAGCCGGATCTTACGAATCAAAAGTAGGAAAAGGCTGGAAAGAAAACAATACTGGATCTTACCAACCCAAAGCAGAGACTCTCTGCTAAGAAGAAGCCACATCAGGGTGCTGCCAAAGATTGCCTTGGAACAGGATGCCCGCCATTGTATCCCCCTTCCAAGATAAACTGGGACACAGACGCAGTTCTGAAACTAAAGACATCTGCCGATTAAATAGATCAGTCACCTAAGGAATGAACAAAAATATACACCAGACCAGAGGCTGGTGGCTTAAGGAATTTACTTCCATCTCTTTGGAGAGCTCAAGTGTCAGTGGTTCTACCAACCGTTCTCGTTCCAAATTGTTTGACAAGTAGAATCTTTTATATCTACCCAGAGATCATGAACGAGCAGGAATTAAAGCAAATCAAGCTTGCAGTGAAGTCTAAATGATATAGATACGGCTAATCACTAACGTTGTCACGAGTAGCACACTCATTGCAGAAGAACGTGCGTTTTTGTGACTGATTCAGCTAGTCAGAAGGTCAATAGAAAAGATACTGACAATTTGACAAAGGAAATGGACGCCTCTTAAGTCACACTACACATATAATATAATGTTTGTGTTTTATTGTTTGATATGTTGGTAATGAATTCACGCGTGCATAATTTTAAGCCAAAATAACAAAATGTATGTATACCGGATCAGTGGTATTGAATACTGAGAGGTAATATTATCGTCAAGGCAACGATATTGAAGGACGAGAAAGTTGTGAGATACCCATGTGAATGTTCAAACACGTATTTCATGGTTTGTTACATATTAATTTCACTGTGCGTACAGAGACAGTATGCTGTGAGAGAAGATTTGTCGTAAGGATTGTTGTTCATTGTGTAAATCGAAGTCAGGTGGTTCCTGCCTAATGACGGGGGTTGGGGGTTGGAATGGGGGTGGGGTGGATTTGCATAGAAAATTGCTGTTTAAAGTCTAAAATCTGCTGCATAGCATACGTTCCTGAGTGGTAATATAATTGTGGTAATATATTTGTGGTAATATAATTGTGGTAATATAACTGGTAATATAATTGTGGTAATATAGTTGTGTATGAAGCATAATTTGCTTCTGGTTGTCTCATTTTGATTATTTTATATCCATGTCCATTTAATTGATACATTGCTTTTTTGGTCAACATTTTTGACAGGTTTTCCTATATGCCTCGCGAAAGCTTACCAAATGCCATGAAGTGGACCGTGAAGTATTATATAATAAAGACAAACAATGGAACACACACATTAGTTTCATGTAGTAGCTATTCCTGTGTGTGTACACACAGTAAGATGATTTAAAAGGTTGGTTTTCAGCTTGTAAATGTTCATAAAATAATTCTTATGTAAAGATATTGTCATCCCTATATAAGCAGTTGTAGAACTTATATTTCATTTTCAGTGTTGTTTAAAATATCGTCATATTGATTTCTAATGCATCATTGCCAGTAGAGAACCTGTCATCAAACATAGGTGAATCTAACGGGGGGTATATAGATGCAACCTAGCAATCAACCACGCTGAACCTAAAATACTTGTTTGTTCAGTAAGATAAAAATACAGTCCATACACTCAGTATAAAAATACAGTCCATATACTCAGTATAAACAGGTTTCCTCGACATTACAATTGTTCCTAATAACTACGCGGACTCTCAGTTCATATTGAACTCATGTCTCCTTCTCCTTTACAATCTTAATTCCAAAGAAAAACTAAGAACTTTGTTTTTGTTTGGACTGGTTCTCTAGCCCGTCAACTTTATTTTCTCTAATATTCGCTTTGGCCTTTAGGGCGCCATTTTTCTCGTCAAGCTCCTTAATTTTTCATGACAGAACAAGACATTCATTGACCGTATCCAGTACCTGATGGATTTGCTACTGGACCACAACGAAGCTTTGATGAAATCTTTTCTCCATCTTCGATGTCATAGTCGTTATCATAAGATAAACAGGTTCTGGTCAGATTACACAGACAACCTCATTTGTTGTGTCGTTTGTGTATCGTTTGATATCGGGCATAAATTTTGTTTGATTCTTGCCATGAAAAGTAACATAAGCAGATAGCTAACACAACAATTAGTATTATGCGCAAGCATCTTTCATGATTCCATTCCTATACCAATGTGCCCTGCGATATAACAAAAACAGAAAAGGTAAAGGCAAATCTAACAATCAATACCCTACACCGATACCCATGATCAACTGACCCATCGCCACTTGTCAATCACGCTTGATCATTTAACCAATCAGCGAGCGTAAATTAGACACCTCCAGGAATTGCTTAAGTCCGCCATTTTCCTCCGACAAGCTGCATGTAGCAACAATGAATTGATTATGATAAGTATTTAAAAATTTTGCAATGATTTGTTGATTTCTCGATCGATAACGGTGAAAAGAAGTCTTGTAATTCTGACAATCAATATCCAGTTCGCCTAAATGGAGGAATTAGATGTATTCCTTTCCCGAAACATAGGCGAAACTTCGATGGATAACGACTTGTCGCGTGTACGATCAGCTGAATAAAGACACAGTTGATGGCAATTACAACGTGTTTGTTTGCATAAAAGTATGTCCCGTTGATAGCTTGAAAAAAGAAAAGAAATTGAAATTGAAAAATATATATGTAAAAATTAGCGTTTCAAGAATATAGGTGGGGAACCCTCTAACTTTCGGGCTTTGATATATATTATTTATTCCTCTATAGGAAGCACTGAACCCAAGGCTGCATTATTTTAAAGTTTGAAAAT
>JAECUM010077713.1:0-10710 GCA_016617855.1 Megalonaias nervosa
TTTTTTTTTTTGTTTTTTTTTATTTTTATTTTCCATTTCGGGCTGGAATTTTTCTTGTTCAAATTATTGAATTCAAGTGATTATTTTCTCTGGAAATACAAAAGTGATCTGATAATTCTTGGATAAAAACGTTCACTGGAATTTATAGTGTATTGAAACTTGGAATTATAATTCTGTGATTCAACAAAAGACTATTGGCACATCAACATACTAGAAGCTATAACAGATACGTCATCGCCTTCAGTTTTCGGATATATTCTGAACTTTTACTGACTTTTATTCAGGACTTTAAATTACTTGGATTTGTGTCTGTAATTTTTGGATTATTTTGGAATATTTCATTCGCAATGCCGTAAGTTTTTTTTTTCACATTTTCCCTTTGTATTCTAGAGAAACATATTATTTGTTAAATTTGCAAAGCTTGTTGCTTTTCACTCTTTTCTGTTACTTGGTTTAAGAGCATAGACTCTTAACACTAGCAAGTGTCAGAAAAATAATAAATCAAGCTGCCAATGAGCGGTTGAAAGAATTGCATAGTGAGTCATCTCTGACAAAACAAGCCGCAGCCAAGATGACAAAAAAAATATAACCGCAAACCTAATAGCTGGTAGTGGTCTGGCCCTTCGTCGTCGGTGATATTGATCAGTGTTCGAATATTGTTTTAGACAACAACGAATACAATAAAATGTTAAAGAGTGTATGTGATTCCGCATTTACCATGGACGCACCAGTATTCAAGGATGTGTCTGTGCGTGATTATCAGTATTATTCTTACGAAGCACGAGAACCAAACCAACGTGGACGAATCGAACTAAAAGTCCAAGATTCATCCAGATATTTTCTACCCCTCCGAGGCATTCATTGAAGTTCAAGGAAGACTTTTGAGAGATAGCAATAATCCATACGCTGCAAATGTGTATTCGTCGCCATATTGCCCCAAAGATAACCTTGGATTGGTACATTGACGTTATTTAAAAGTGCCAAGTATATGATTGAATAGTAGACAAATTGAAGTATATCACAATGTCGTCAATGTTGTTACGATGATACTCGGTCATGCAAGATATTTTGATGATTATACAAGGTCCACTAGTCCATCAATGATGTTCTCAAAGGATATTATTGACAACCCTAACCATACACAGAATAACATAGAACGACCAAGAAACTTCGCCGGCAATGCTGACGCCGACTTAGTTCCGGTAGTCATCGTCGCTAATCCAGAATTTAACCTGGAATTTGCAACACGACGATCTCAAAGGAAGATTCAGCAGTGTGATACCGCTGTCACATATCTTCGGATTCTGCAGACATGTTAGGAAGGTTATCTTTGAGGCAATATGGCGTGATAATACTGCAGATGCTGGTAAAGTAATAGTAACAAAACTAGCGTTGTGGATGCAAACATTAACTCCATCATTAAAAGAAGAAGCACGGTTGTTATCGTTCATGGCTAGTGGTGGTAAGTCAACGTTGTCGTGGCTGACAATGACTACAGGCGCAGTTACAGTTACAGCAAATTCATTTGCATGGCAGATAGCATCTCAAAAGGGAATTTCAGCAGCACGGCATATATTCTTTGAGTTTCAACGTGGCACAAGATTAGACAATCAAAGAGGAAACCTAATCGTGTATAACGGATTAGCAGTGTCTACGATTTCTTAAGAATAGCCGAACATCAGGAACCATCCGAGGACATAATAATGAGTTTCGAACACAACAACGTGGCACAGGCATATCATAGTCTGATGAGATTCATGTGGCGTGATCAGAATATTGATTCTGGTTTGCAGATATCTCATCGTGATTTCTCTATTACTTATCGCTGGAACACCTCAATTTGTTAAGACAATCTGTCGTTGATATACACATGCGGGCTTAATGATATACCTGCTCGAGCTAGTGGTTACAGAACAATCATTGTTATACTATTGGACAAAACAATTTTGCTTGATGGCGTTGTTGGACGAATGACAGACATTGATGCGCCCGTTAAAAACATATAAGTGTTTTCCAAACCTGTAATTAGATCATTCATGATGTTATAATGTCATATCATCACATCACTGTTACTCTGACACCTGGTTAGATTAAAAAGCTGCAGTCAGCATCACGAAGAATTCTTGGGCAAAAATATCTCTGAAATCAGCGGCGTTACACGGCCCAAATAAATTATCATTGGCTCAACGTCAGCTCAAACACTATCATAACGCCAAGAAATCAAAACATGGCCTGCGAATTGATCTTTCTGCTACACAGCAAAGACCGGTAATATATTTCTGCTTCTAACTGAGATACTAGCGCTGAATGCCGCTGCAGCTCCAGCTGTTGAAAAAGCGGATGCACATGGCGCCGTTGGAACAGCTGGCATTGAAAAAGGCAACAGGACACGGTCTAAAGACCTCCCAAAAAGGGACATGGTTTAAGATTACCAGGAACGCGGACCGGTCAGGGACTGAGACTGCCGGGGACGCTTTGTTAAAGTTCCTTATGTCCAATTTTGATTTGTTTGATGCTTCCCCGCGATTAAACATAAAAAAAACTTCAAAGGTGCTATCAATCAGAAGGACCATAGGAGAGATCTTTAAACGTGTTGGTAAAGCCGCCAATACGACTGGTAAACTTAACATGAGCGGAAATAGAATCGCTAACTTGAGAGAACCAGAATCGGACAATGACGCTGCAACGACGAAATACCTCCACCACAACGGCGTCGCGATAAGGACATCGTTAATAACAATCAGTGATGGGTTGGCCATATTCGGATCTGAATATAATTCTCACATAACCGCGTTTACGAATTTTCACAGAAATATAAGTAGACTCAACAATGATTTTTTTGGAGTTCCAAATTTTGTCGACATTAGTCGCCAACATCGACTAAAAAATAAAAAAGAGTCAAGATCGTGTAGTTCATATGACTCTGCTCATAAACGCGGTATCCACAGTAGCGTATGGAGCAGCAACATATTCACAACAAAATAACTCCTTCAGACATCACGCTAAGGTCATCGGAATGTACAGGCTCTTCATGTCTGGCGCTGCACGAATTGGGATACTTATGACATATCCATGACGTCATTCCACTAATAGATTTTCCGGAACCGTTTTAGTCATGTTAAATCAATATGTCGAGGAAATAGTCATACTGGATCCAGAAGACAAAACATTAACCTCAGCGACGTATTGGTGCCGTCTGGAATTCGTCGCCCAAACACTTCAATTGGTAAAATAGTATATAACATAATGAATCCTACACAGTCCTTTCGGTATAATCAGTCATGTGCGTGGAAGGTATCACTGGAAGAAACCATCGAGGAGCACATTACAAAACAATAAAAATATCGCAGACGAATCATCGTCATCTACAATGTTGCATACGTGGTCTCCTGGCTGGTCGCTGAAACAACGACGTTAATCGGTACGTTATCAGCGACGCACGTGATATACCCCGTGGTTGGAATCGATGTATGTGTTGTTGTCAGCGTTGCTTGAATCGTTAATATTATCACGAAAAAAGTATCTACGTGTGCCGGTAAAAAGTCACATGAACACACAGAAATAACATACGCGGCCACGTATGCTTGTTTAAATATATCATCCACACTGTTGGCGGGGTTAAATTATTGTGCAATATCAGACAATGAATTGCTGCAATTAAAGATATTTATTATCGGTATCACAAGAACGCAACCATAACAGTGACGACGTTGCCAACTCCACATTTAGAATCCGCCGAATAGATAATAATGACCGAAGAAATAACTACACGACTGGAACAGATCATTTTTAACACAAAACTACCGACAATCACAATGATATCAGCGACGTCAACACGGCAGGAATTTGATACTGGTTTTCGAACTCCGATAATTGCGCCCAACAAATATCAGAGAAACATCGTTTTGTGGATTATGCGATAATAATTCACTGGTATTTCCGTATACGAACATCAAGGTGGTCTTCCCCCCACCCCAGACTAGAAAGTCGTTGGCATTCCAGCAGAGTCATATCAAATCGAACAAATCAATAATGAACTTCAGCGTAGAATCGAATAAATAACAACAAAAAGAATCAAAGATTTTTATCAAAGTACAAAAGTCGACGCTGAACGCCTTGCCGTTGTCACGAATACGTTTTCTGGTGACTTTGCTATTCCACCTTGGCGAATTCGACAATTCTAACGGATTCCATCACCATTTGTTTCAGCTGCCTCGCTCGTGCACTTACAGCAAGAGTTTCATAATATCGAGATAGCAATGATCGTATTTTCTCAATGGGGCTTGCCAGTGGAACAAATTTAGATATCTCATATTGTTCGTGTAAATACGCCAATGACAGTTCCATTTCGCACTGGAGCAATTTGATAAATCTATTCTACGGCTAGTGTGTATCTACCCTCTTCCTGTCGCTGCTGTATCATCTCAAAACCATTCTTGATTTGTTTCAAAATCAAGTTGAACTGCGAGATCATCTTGCTGAAATTGCTCTAACTCAGAGACAATCTCGTTAATGTTTTCCTGGTTCATTTTACAGTAAGTGCACTTTTTGTCCCATTTGAGCTACGTCATTATCAGCTTGAGCAACAACTGAGTTTTACCAGACCCAGACGGACAAATTATAATAGCTCTAATGGAATTTGTTAACGCTGGATTACGCTTGACCGGTGCCTGCTCGCTTGTCGCTGAGAGATCAGTCATGTTCATATTGTACAAATATAGTATTATTTATAGTCATGAGTTTATATTGTGTTCGATGGAAGACGATCACGGATACAACCGTGTTAAGCACAACCACCTCGAACAATATAAGTGTATGAGATGAGTATTAAAAAAATTAAAAGTTTGTGGCGTCGGATTGCTCTGCGACCCATGGCGGTGATATTGCTGAGACACTTGGAAAATTACTAGGAACGCCATGGGCTAAAAACCCAGGGGAATAACATCTTCCAGAATATAATTATTGTGGTCCTGGAACCCGATTTGATATCAGATTTGATGTCGCGTATAGAAATAAAGGTTCGCAACAACCACATATCACGGATGCCAACTAGATTCATACACTGAAGTCGATAAAAAACAAAATCACTCGCCAACTGGTTTATACCATCAGCGACGAGCGGAAAGTTAGCCGTGGGTGCGGGGCAATTAACTGGCAAATAATTACATAATGGAGTCGATTTATTATAGTTCATGAGGATTTTGGAGAGGTACGGCAGTTATTAGCAAACTCGCTGATGCAGCATTTCTCACACCTGATGTTGCCGCATATTGGTTGCCACGACAGACAATATGGCAAATTTATATATCAAGCCCAAAAATGATTCAGCATGAACGGATTGATGTCAACACGGCCAACAAAGTTCAGGCAGAAATCTTGTTTTTACCATATGATATGATAGGCACATCACGTAAACGGCGCACATATAAATAAGCGTTGACTCTCTTCGACGTTGCAAGTAGATACAAAGAAGCAGAATCGCTATTAACTAAACCAACGGCTGAAATTGCAGTCGCGTTTGAACAAATTTATTCACGTGGTCGATTGCGATGGCCAGAATTGCTACAGGTTGATCCCAGCAAAACATTTCTCAGCGCAGTATCATCTCAAATCAGACGTGGACATAGCGTGTTACATCGTGATCAGGCAATAGTTGGACTATTTAATCGAACACTTGCTGAGCGATTCTTTGGATATCAATACACGCAGGAACTAATGAGCAATGACAGATCCCGTGAATGGAATGCTAGACTATCTCACGTGGTGGCCGCAATTGCGACAAAACAAGTACCACAACAAAAATCACCAGGAAATCAATTGTAACAACCAGTGTTGGGCAGTATCGTAACAGTCAGGTATTTATATGAACCCGGTGAACTTCAAGGCGGTTCAGCAAGAAGAACAGATCCAGTCTGAAGTGTAACCACACATACAATTTCCAGCGCGGTACGATCTACTGGCCAGCCTGCAATCTACAGGCTAGATTCAACAGTTTCTCAACATGGATTTGTACGTGAACAATTACAGGTAATTCCTGAAAACACCCAGTTACCACCGAGTTGGTTACTCACTAACAAAAAAAGCTAACGTTGCTTGAGTGGACATGCTCATAAGAGCGAATCTCCTCGACGTCTCTTACATTCAAGACATGTCAAAGTAACATTTTAGTGTGTGTGGCAAAGACTACTATCGATTCTGACCACGGTAAATTGTCGTACGTCGTTAGGAAAATATGGCCACAACATCATTGTGTTACAGCAGGTGCAGTGATTATTTTGTAGTTGTTTCAGCGTCATGATAAAATCAACATCAAGATCAAACCTGCGCAGGCTTTTGTGTCTTCTAGAGCATAATCAGCTAATGTTCTCTTCACCGCGTTGGTTATTGATGTAATAGATTCAACAGATGTTGTTAGCAACTCCGTAACGTAGACAATTCTTCGCAGCTGTTATGTTTTTGTGACTCGAGACACAGCCAGATAAACTAAATTTTACCATTCGATGCGATCGTCGACAATCCAGATATTGGTACCTAAGATTGTTAGCCTCTGTGACGAATGAATTGTTATCGCATATCCTAGAGCCCAGCACGATGGGTTTAGTGACAGCGCCTGCTGCACAGCATCTACTGAATGTCGACGATATCATTAACAAACAGTTTTGGTTATGTATCCGTTGGAGGAATCACAACGTGTATATTTTGTCAAGAGGTATCTGCAGGGCGATAACATAGTGGAACTGGTAGATCTGGAGATTTTTCTTTGTGAAGCTCAAGTGAATCACGGACGTTTTCTCGCGATACAACTATCAGATCATTAGGTCGCCATGAGATCCAGACATCTTACCTTAGCATCTCTGGAATTACGGTACGCATTATTTCACACCGAATTCTGTCATGCTCTAATCTGATTAGCCATTTCAACTGTTGTAATGTTTCATCGTGTGATCGATGGTCATACAATATTTCTTCGTAGTGGCTGACGTATTATTTTAGCCAGTCATATGGTGATTCTCCTGTGATCGCCACACATGATAATTGCAGTGTTTTTCGTCGGCAGCAATTCGACAAACAATTTTAAAATATCTCTATGGCATAGTATATATTTCGTCCCAGACGATGTTTTTAGGAAAGTAGTTTGCACCCATCCGCGTGTTGGTCCATGCATCACCACGCCATCAAAAGAAGCTGTGATAAGTGCATGATTTAACTCCTTGCTGTTTCATCTCTCTGGCAAGACGGTGAGTTGTGTCAACACAATCATGTCATAGTTGCTAAACAAATTCATTGCACGTGTTGTATTACCTGAACCTCCTGGACCATTAAGACAGACCATGCTATGTCTCGTGATTGGATCATTCAGTGAAGGAGACAATGATGGTTCTGATAATGTATCGTTTCGGTAATAAGCCTCGTCTGGTTTAACATCGGCCGATTCAGAATAATTGCGTATTTGTTCACGCTTTATTATCCAATAACCACAGCTAGCATCTTCGTCTATAAATGGTTTCACAAGGTCTATTTTCTATCGACTTAAATAAAAAGAATCTGTGGTGTCTCTAACTGCATCCGATGGAAACCGGTTGATCATCGATAACAGGTTTATTGACGAATATGTGAGCATCGAAGATTTCAAGTGGATGAACTGCTGCGAATCACCATCGTAGTAGCTGACTCTCGTGCCAATATTTATTCCATCTCGCGTTATTGCACTTTGCCGCGACATCAATACTCCTCTCGACGTTTTATCTGCGATCACAAAATCAAGTTCTCCTTGGTCCGTAATTAATCTTGGAAAGTGGCGTTTGTTATCAGATGACGCATAGAATATAAACTAACCGATATTTTTTCTGAAAATTCCTTTATCATCTTGATTAAGCCAGACAGATTTTTGTGATATTATCGCAGAAGTGACGGTGAGCTATGTAAGAACCTTGGCGTCAAGCATACATCATAATAGAACTAGTGGAGCCCAACCACGCTGATTTTTGCACAACAATCGTTGAGATTTATTTTTGTGTCCGGTTTATTAAAATGACAACCAAACCAGGCAGGTACAACCGGATGAATACTCGGTGAGAACCTGAATGATTAGATCTCAGCAAATCCAGTCAGATGAAAATCCACCGGCAGTGGACTATTTTTGCTACTCTGGTCATTTTGTGTGTTGGATGACCGAATCGTTCAAAATACGGTTGACATTCACCGTATCCAAGAAAACTAACCAGATAAAATGCCACATTGCAAATGAGATCTTATCGGCGGAATTCTGTTTTGTGTTCCAGAGACTACCATGTCCTAACTCGACACAAACTATCGTGATATATCGTCGAGAATTTCTTTTCGAGTTGGACACCATAATTATTTTTTTTTTTACTATATGCGCCACAACAGAGGACGTAGTAAAACAGTTATTGAATAATTCATTACTGTCGCAGTCATATTTTACCGCAATCTGTATAATCGCACGTTGGAGAGATTCTTTCTGATAAAGTATGCTAGACGGTATCACAAACTAATCAAATGTTGATTCATCTGTGGCAGATTTATCTGTCACAGATGTGTCTGCCACAGATGAATCTGCGTCGTCAACATGAAATAGCCAGACAGATACAGGGTCACGCGCACTAATATTTTAAATCTCTTCAAAAATATCGATGTCATAAAATCGCATTATTTCATTCTCCTGGAAAGAGTGTTACTGATGCAGATCAATAATCGCTATTGGGGCTCCTTTACTGTAGTATTTGCCGGAATGATAAAAAATCTCATTGGTTTTTACCACGATTGGAAATTGTCGTCGCCGCTCCAATACAGAGACATAATCTATTTTTCAAGAGAATCTTTCCACTCGTATTTTTTCATTCGTGATTCTGTTAGTCCTTTTCCACGTCTCGGGCTAATAAAATGTTCTCTGACACGCAGAGCCACACAATTTAACGTGCCTGTTCTCATTGGAGTAAGAACACTAATATCAGAATCGTTTAAACGGTATAGTGCATACATGACAGCGGGTACTGGATACGCTTTATTGTAATATGGTTCGTCTATTCCGGTAAACGTGTCAGGTTTGGCGCTTTTATTTCTTGTGACGACATTGTTATGTCGCCTTGATTCGTTAACAGGGTCGAACTTGTCAAGAATAATCCAAGTTGTGCCATCTTGCCTAACATGTTCAACAATAAATTTTATTCTGAATATGTATTTGCTGTCGTCTAAAAGTTTATTAATAAAAGTTGCTGCTCGTTTGTCGTTTATGGTGGAATCAACGAAAATACCATCGCCGTCTATCCTAAATGTTGAAGAAACACGAGACGCACCATCTTGCGCAAACGTATTTTTGGCCATTTTGGTAAATTCGTATAATTGTAACTCAGATGGTGGTTGCTTTTTGTGGGCTAGTAATCTGTCGAAAAGTCAAACCTGCTGTAGTTAAATCTCGGCTAACCTCTCAAGTTCCCTCGCGGTTACTAATTCCTTAATCTGATTTATTAAATTTTGTGTGCAATTTTCGACCTTGGAAAAGCTGGTTTTATCCCGGTTTGACTAAAATACTGTTCTCGCTACAGCCTTGCCACTGCAGAATTAATCATTGCTGTAGTAGACGATATAGTTTCTTTAATACAATATGACTTTCCTTTAATTAGAAAAAAAAAATTATGTACTATAATTATGCCAACAGATAGGATCAGTAACACTTTGTGGAAAAAACTGTCGCGGAGATTATTGTATCGTTCATATGATAAATATCAGATTTGGCAGTACCTGCCCAAACCGAGTCTAGCATGTGGGGGTTGGGGTGAAAGGGAAGAAAACACAATTATGTGTCGCTTCCGGTGGACGAAAATATCGCGAGTTGAAAAGATATTTTGAGATAATGATAATATTACAATAAATGACACACGAGATTAAATCGAGAGATTCATCAAATATAATAATGTCGTATTAGATAAAGTAGAATAATATAATGAATCAAGCTGAAAAAAATATTCAAATATTCATGAATTTGCGAAACATCCGATCTTCACAAACTATGAGGCTAATCGAGCCGGGATCATCAGTAACTGTCGTCTTAAAAATCCTCTCGGCAATGTAAATAATATGGGGTATCTCACTCTCGGTATTGGAATTACAAGAAGTAACAAATTAAAAATATATTGTTCTAACAGATTCATATATGAATGTTTAAATGGTATTATCAAATGAAACAGAGCAAATAATCGTTTGGAAAACTTGCAGGCGATAACACTGAGCGAGCATTCAAAACGTAAAATCTCCGCAAATACAAACAACACCGAGGCCGGTTAAATCAATAAATGTAGAGAGATCAAAAACAAAAGAATTCTCATTCTCATCAGTGTGTACTGCTGTAAATATGTTGACATTAATCCTATTTCAGAGCAATTTGTGGCGGAAGATATATGTAACTCTGCTCATTCGAAAACAAAATTAATCAAACAAGAAAATGTAAATATAATAATCCGTAAACATCTTTGCTACACTTTTTCCAAGAAGCCTCTGATTGACATTTCGATTCCAAAAATATTTATTTTTAATGCCTAATTTATTTTAGGTCCAAATTACAACACTGAGACCATAAATGATGGGAGTTGGGTACCGGGAACGTCGCCACTTAGGGACGTCGGCTCCCCCCACCCAACCCACGCAGAATTCTTCATTATTGTTTTTACAATAACGATTTAATTACAGATC
>JAECUM010077718.1:0-18721 GCA_016617855.1 Megalonaias nervosa
TTTTGATATTTTGTTCTAAACAATGATTATACATTAAAATTAATTCCTATACTTATAAACCATGTCAACACGAAAGATATTGGGATCATTGAATCATGATTTTTTTAATATAAAATTTTAGTCGTTTATGAACTTGACTAACTTGGTAAGACCGACTTTACGGCTTGTAACCACATCACCAGATAGATAACAAATAATAAATCAATCACTCAAAACTTATAATATGTTAAAATTAAAAATCTGAACATCTGTGAACATATGTGAAGGTCCTTTTTAATTTATTTTGATATAGTCGACCACTAAAACACCCAATCATCTTTGCTACGAAGTCCCCCACTTGTTGGGGGTGGGTTGTAGTGGAAATTGGGTTATCGTTATCTAGAGGGTGATCGCCTTCGGTGTTATTGCCTGGATCGAGTAAATATTAATATAAAGTGTGAAACTTTTAGGTGGAATAGATAGAGATCTGAGCAGATATAAAACAGAATGACACGAGCCCCCGTACATGAAATAACAATTGAATCAATTACATAAACAATCATCATAATGCATTACATTAGGAAGATACACTTCTGTTTGAAATAAATCATTCACCGAATTTCAAAACACAAATATACTTATATAAATAGCCGATCTGTTTTAAATGATAGAATTAGTTCATCATAAAATCGAGTGAACAATCGAAGTCGTTGCCTTGTACAACTTCATAACCTGATTATCTCCGATTCATTCCAACTTCACTGTGACTGTACTCCAACTTCTCTGTGACTGTTCTTCTTGGTCCTTTTCACTTTTCCCTTCTCCAAACTCTCTATTGTCTCGCCTCTTTCGGCCCTCGAACTTTGTGTGGGTGGGTGGATGCGTAAGCACGTGATACCTAGATACTTCGATAGGTAGGCACGTGGATACGTCCCGTGGAGCTATTTCACCTTCCAAAAATAAACAAAGAAGCAACCTAAATCTTCTGTCAGACATCCTACTGGGAATAGATCATAACTCCCCTCTCGTTATGTCAGACATCGTTCAAACGGAACGTAAACTGATACCAAAGGCTATCTGGTCAAGCTAAACATGGCAGACCATAAACAAACCTAGTTTCATAAGATTAATGTACTTCCTAACGGGTATTTCAACCTGACTCACATTATCATCACCCGAGACGTAACAGTTCTGTTCTCGTCTCAATTACACAAATGAATGAATGAAATTCATTACATGGCTTAAGTACGTTATTTCTAGCGAATACATACATTTAAGTGTCTAGCATAAATGAAATCTCACTTCATGGTTTAACAACGTTAATTTTAGTCAATACGCACTCAAGTCTTTATCATACGTGAAATCATCTAAGGTCGGTGAATTCACACGGCATCTCGTAACTCATATCAACTAAGGTAAGGCATGAAATTCTTACATACATATTTTCATATAACAATCAAGACAGCACATTCAAACAATTCGTCAAACTTATATAAAGAATGTCATTGT
The DNA here is from genome assembly GCA_016617855.1 of Megalonaias nervosa. Classification (NCBI taxonomy): domain Eukaryota; kingdom Metazoa; phylum Mollusca; class Bivalvia; order Unionida; family Unionidae; genus Megalonaias; species Megalonaias nervosa. The sequence continues at coordinate 1,489 of JAECUM010077718.1, forward strand.
ACGGGTTCATATAGATGAACTCACACAGTTGTATTCATATCAAGAAAATTGATCTACGAATCTAAACAAATAAATTCATGCAAATATAAGCAAATAAATCAAACAAATCGTTATATTGATATCAACGAACTACTTGAGACTAGCGCAAACTACCTTGTTTTCAAGCTTCGCTCGCTTCTACCGCCAAAATCGTGTCCGTCGACTTTCCAGACATCCGATCCCTTGGATAATTATTTACGAGTGAATTTCTTCTAAATTCAAAATCGGAGTCTCCTCCATTTGTTTTCTCTTGTAGAAAAGCGTAGACTGACTAAAATTTTGTGATGGGACATATTAAAACCAAGGAATTTTCGTGTGGGAACCACGCCCCTTATTTAGCGTAACCAATCCGGATTAAATATCTTTCCCACCTTTTCTAACTAGGCGCCAAAATTGTAGTCTGCGTGACCTCTGGATTTCCAAATAACTGATCCTGGACAATCTCAAATCTGTCAATTCCAATACAAGATCGAAAGTTAACCCTAACCTTCCAGTCTGTCTGACTGTAAAATAAACGAACGCTTCATTAAGAATCATTTCTCTCATGACACAAACATTACAAATCCGTGCATTATGGTGATTTAACACGCCACAGTCCCCATAAATCTAATTAATCGTTCACCTGCCCAAATTAATGTGCTCTTCATAGATCGACAGAAATTCGCACCCTTACAATCTGTAATATCAGGAAGTACTTTTAACTTCGTTTTTCATATAGTCCACCACTAAAACATCCAAGCATCTGTAATATCAGGAAGTCCTTTTAACTTCGTTTTTCACATAGTCCACCACTAAAACATCCAATCATCTGTAATGTCTGGAAAGCCTTTACACTTTATTTTTCACGTAATCCACCATTTAAACATCCAAGCATCTATAACATGTGAAGGTCCTTTAAACTTTATTTTTCACATCGTCCACCATTACAACATCCAATAATCTGTAATATCTGGAAGTCCTTTTATTTATTTTTTTCACATAGTCCACCTTTAAAATAAAAAGCGTGAAAACTAAGTGGAAAGCGTCAGTAGTAGACTAGGAGACTGATCCTAAACCAAAAACAGATTCTGGACCAGAACTCCAAGGGCCTGTTGGATTAACTTTTTTAGTGATAAAATATTTTTTATTTTTTTTTTTCAGTATAGTAATAGGCTGATCCTAAATTAAATGCGGATTCTAGATCAGAGACCCCCCACCCCTCTACAAAAATTGGAAAGATGATCTACTACTGTTGTAACCATATTTTATGATAATTTTTTTCGTACCTGCTGACTCTCATTGGTAGGATATCCGTTAACATACTGTCAATAATACGAAACTCACGTATTAAATCGTCCATATCGTATTTTACACCTCGCAAATAAGATCGTATCTGATCAAGTAATTTTTTGTAAGTGATACTTGCTGTTTTACAAGAATTTTTTTTTTGTTTCAAGTTTAGGTTCAATTTTTTTTACAAGTGTTGAAAGTGAGACACCGACACCAGATATTATTAACAAAAATGGATTTAATAATGCTCCACTTGAGATTATACCAGAGCTGGTCATTAACAATGACAAATATGATATTACTCGAAGTATTCTACGGTAGTATTAATAACATTCTTTTACACACCAGAGGTTTTTGTGATAAAATTTATAATATTGCATTAGTGCGTCAACATCTTGTTTTGGAATTTCTTCTGAAATGTGGTTGAAATCGATGATATGTTTTTTCATTATACAATATTTTATACAAAGACAAAAGTTCTAGTACCAGCAATCGAATCAAGAAACTCGCGGAACTTATTATTATTCGGATCAGCTATAAAAATTCTGTATTTGTCATAAACATCTGACGAAGTATCCTTATATCGTTCATCTGTTATCTTTAACCAGTTGTATGAGTCAAAAGTGTTTCCTACTTCACGTTCATACAAATCTGTTTCATTCGCTAAATTATTGTAATCGCTTTCTGTTTTATCAATATACCCTAATACCGAGCTTACTTGATCTAACGTGTAATTTTTGAGAACAAGATGTTGTCTGATAATTGCATATGCGACAACAAAATTTGTTAGCATTAATTTTTTGAGAGATTTTAATTCAATTGTTATCAGACCAATAGCAGAAGCTACTTTTAACATTAATTTTTCATATGGTTTTGTGAGTATTTTCTCGATTTCATTGTAATAATTTCGTAATAACAATTGTCTAGAGCGCTGGATTGATGGAAATGGAATATCATCTTCTTCACGTATGTCGTAATAAGAATTAATTTTAAATTCCAAATTTGTTTGATCGACTTTATCAAAAAACTTTTCTCGCTCAATATCATTAAGATCACTAATTTAATCGTTAAAATCTTTGATTATGTTTAGAGACTTATCATCAATAATCGGCTCAAATTCTGGGTCTCTTTTACGTATCATTGGCAAAATTGCGTTTGAGTACGCTTTCATAAAGTAAATCTATATCTGGTGTCATAGTAACGATTTTAATTAAGGTTTCTTTATCGTGGTAGTACATGCCGAGATGCTTAAAAATGTTTCGTTTTGAAAAACTACTATATAACTTCGTTTTTCTTTTTATTCCTATTATCCTAGATTCTGATAGTTTGTCGAGACGATCATAGGTATCGTTCATTTTTTTTTTTCCACCTGCGTTACTTGTGCTTTTAATAAACATGATAGCATTATCAAATTTATACTTCCAGAATCAAGCTCGAGCAATATTTTTTTTTAACAGGATTTCAACTTGTTTTTGTTCTTCCAGACAATCATCAGGATGACAGTATCCGCTTATAATATCAAAGTTTCCTAATGCTTCTGTAAGTTGTGGTCCTCGCATATGTATAACACGAGCAAAATTTTTTTCTCCTTCTAACAATGGAGAATTTATCATTGTAATTTTAAAATTTTTCATAGTATTTATCGCACTTGCCGCTAATGATACGTCCCTAACATATTTTTCTGGATTAAAAATATTATCATAAGATTCCCTCGCAACAGTTATAATTGGTGGTTCCGACATTATTTTATAGCATTAGATTAAATTTGATCATCAAGTGTATATATTTGAAATGCTGTTAGTCCCGGAAATGGATGTTCAGCAGCAAAAACATTAACTCGAAAATATAAGTACTTGTTAACAATATTTTCTATCGGGACTGTAAAATATTGTGCTGTTGAAATATACGTATTTACTGCACTATATAATGTTGTCCAGTCGATATCATTGTTTGATCCTTCCAATTGCCAATTATAAATTCGACCAACACTAGAGTTTAATCGGCCTCGCAAATGAAATTGCCAAATAGCAACTGCAGTAGGACATTTAATTTTGATTCAAAAGTTTTCAACTTCTCCGTTGGTCGTCCAGTTATGTCTATCAGAGAAAGAGTACTAAGGATAATTTTCAGGATAATATGCTGATGCGCTTACCTCAAACCCGGTTCGGTTGTCAGTTGCTTTATAAAGTGTTGGAATATACCCAACATTATTTTTAGTTCGTTTTATACCACTAGACAGACTATCAACATAAGCTTTATTTGTCAGATCATTAAGGTTAACTGGAACATATGTAGTAGTTATTTTTTTGTCTCTCATGTTTATATTACCTGTCACAGGTCCACCAGATTTCTTAAAATATGGAGTAAGTTCTTCTTTTAACTGAGCATAACTAATAGCATCAACATCGGCTTGTGGTGAGGATGTTGGTAGTCCAGTTATTTTTGAGTTATTACCCATTGCAAGGTCACCTGTCATTGTGTCGCCGGTTTTGTTAAGTTTATTATCGTCAACAGATTTTAGTTGTGCATAACTTACAGCTTGCGTTTGATTTAAGTTTTCTGGCCGATATGCAGTCTCTAAATTTATAATTTTTTTACTCGACATGTTAATATTATCTATAACCGTTCCGCCGATTTTATCAAGTTTGTTATCATCCACATACCTCAACTGTGAATAACTTACCACTTGTGTATAATTTAAGTTTGCTAGTGGATACCTGGTCTCCAATTTTTTTTTCTTTTTCTGACATATCTAAGTTACCGCTTAAAGTTCCGCCTGTCAGTGACAACTTATTATCGTCGACGGATTTTAGTTGTGTATAACTCACCGCTTGAGTTTGATTTAAGTTCGCTGGTGGATATCCAGTCTCCAAATTTATAATTTGTTTTCCTGACATATCTAAGTTTCCGCTTAAAGTTCCGCCAGATTTATCTAGTTTATTACCGTCGACGGATTATAGTTGTTGATAACTAACAGCCTGTGTACCAGCAACATTTATTGGCGTATAATCTGTTTCTAAACCTAGTACTCGTTGATTTGACATAGACAGGTTTCCTGTCATTGTGTCGCAGGATTTTTTTAGATAGCCCGATAAATCAATATTGCCATTTGTTATTGTAGCCGATGAATCTCCTAATGTTGTTCCAAATTTTGTATAATGGCTCATTATTTATTTAATATAACATAAAATGTATAACAACAATGGCAAAGTTAACGACAACGTCGTCACCGATATTAAATTTTGATACAGAGCGGTTGGTGAAACATAAACATAACAATGAACTTCTAGATTGTCATTATCTTATTGTTGGACGAACTGGGTCGGGAAAAACAAATTTGCTTATGAGTTTACTACTGGGCGATAATTTTAACTACGATCGAGTTTATATTTATACGATCAATCCACAACAAGATAAGTACGAGCTACTAAGCGAATATAATAACAAACTTCGTGATGATCTTGATGCTGGTGAAGATTTTTTTTTCTTATCAAACAACCAGAAGAACTTGTTCCAGTTGATCAACTTGATTCGTCCGAGCATAAGATAGTAGTTTTTGACGATATTCCGCTAAATAATGTAGAAATGAACAAAATAAGATCATATTTTTCACTGTCGCGTAATAAGAAATGTAATTCTGTTTATTTAGCCGAAGGTTTTTATAATGTTGACAGATTTATTCGGCGAAATACTGGTTGTTTAATATTATTTCCGGTACTGGACAATGTTGACGTTAGAAATATTGCAAACGAGCAATGTGGCGATGTGACAAAAGATAAATTTATTGAACTTTATCATAAAGCGACAGCGGATAAATATAACTTTTTCTTATTTGATAAACTAACACATAATCCAACTAAAATGTTTCGTTGTTGTATTGAAAATTATCTGCAGTAAGTTTATATAATAAAATGGACAAACGAGCAAAATGCAGAAAACATATAGAAGATCTAAAAAACTTGCTCAATCTCAAGCAGCATTTAAGCAGCGAGTATAGCAAGCACGACGTGGACAAATAACTGCTGCAGAAACAGCAGCAACAGTTCTCAAACCAGTTACTGAAGCACTACTTGGGAAACAACCTGAAACTAAGCCACTGTCAGAAGAAGAAGTTAAGCAACTAAAGGAAAAAGGTTTAGTTGGTATTTTTAAAGAACAACAAGAAGCAGCTGCCGCAAAAATTATTGGTAGATCTGACGAGGGAAAAAAAAGATTAGCTGAAGAACTTTCAGCACATATTCTTAATCCTGTTGCTAGACAAGCTGAAATAGATCGTCTGATTAATAATCCACTTGAACTTGAACGAAAATTAGCAAGTTTAACAGTTGGGCCCATTAGGAGAAAGTTAGAAGATATTGAAGAAAAAAAATTGAAGAACCAAAAGAAACAAGTTGGTATGAGGAAGAAGAAGCTAGAAGAGAATCTCTTAGAAAAGAGCAAGCTAGCATAGAAAGAGAAAGATTCAATGATGATCTAAAAAGATGAATGATAAAATAAAAGATTATGAATATAAATCTTTTAACGAAAAATATGGATTTACAAATGTTAGATTATATAATATTCATAAAGATGATTTTGACGCTGATGAAAATATTAGAAAACTAACAGAAATAATACAAGAAAATGAAAAACATGCTCGTGACGTAGTATCAGATAATGAAAGATACAAAGAAAGTACTAAATTATATCGACACTCAATTATTGCTGGACTTTATAAGCGAGTTATTATTAATATAAAAAATAACATACAACATAATGATAACCTTAGTAGTATAACTACTGAAGCAAAATATTTAGATGAGGAAAGAATAGATTATACTGAAAAACTGTTAGCGGAAGGTAGTTTAATGAGAGAAGCAGATCTAAAAAGATCACTCGAAGATGCTGAAAAGTATCGGGAAAGTATAAAAAAAAGTAGTAAAACAAGAAATAGTAGCAACAGAATATTTGGATTTTATGAAAGATTATGATATTTCTGATGTTGATAATATTAATAAATGGATTATATTAGATTATATTAGAAAAGATGCAGAAGCTTACGCTAGAACTGATACAGCTGCAATAGGGGATATTAAAGAAATTTCTGAAAAAGCTAGAAATGGTGTTATTGCTAGTGTTTTTAAATATGCCGCAGAAAAACTTAGAGGTGGGAAACCTCATAAAGAAGGATGGAATTTTAAAATGTTGTTTGATTATTTTGATAAACGTCGCTTAGAGAGAACTGAAAAATCTATGAGTAAAAAAACTGGAACAGGTGTGAAAATATATACATCAACTACCGCAATGATAGGCAGATTAATGCTGCTGATATCATCAAAGGAAGCTGGAAATGTTGGCGCTGAAATTGACAATGAAATTATTGATATACTTGATTATTTAAGATCGGAAAATTTATTAACATCTGACGAATACGAAACTTTACATAGCGATTTAATCGACTTAATTTTGTAAATGTCAATTTTGTAGATGTCAATCTTGTAAAATGTTATATATATATATATATATCAATGTCAACAACATTATTACTAGACTCTAGTACGGCCGCGATAGCTAACGCGACAGCTAACGCGAAAGATAGCGCAAATTTTTCAGTAAATTATATTCCACCGGTACAACTTGACACTGAAAAACAATATGAAATTGGTCTAATTTCTTGCACGTGTTGGCATTCCATGGCTAACGTAAAAACTGGAGTAAACGATGAATTTTCTTTCTATTCTGACACTGGGTCATTTGTAGTTAAAATTCCGCAATGAGCCTACAACACAACTGATTTAAATAAGACGATACGCGAATTAATAATAACATATATAGATACAGTAATCGCTGACAATTTTGAACTAACACCAAATGGTAATACTTTACGCGCCAGAATAACATTAAAAAATGGTATGCTAATAGATTTTTCATCAGCAAAGAGCATAGCGTCGCTGATTGGATTTAATCACAAGCTATATGGATCTGAAGCAGGAAAAACTGCAACATTTGACGGTGAACTGCCAGTAAATATAACTGACTTAAATATAATACTGATAAATTGCTCCATTGCGTCTGGATCTTACTCAGCCCAGGGCAGTAGAGGACAAACGATATATAGTTTTTCGCCAGATGTTCCACCGGGATCGCTCATGCAAATTAGTCCGCGGCAAGTTATTTATTATCCGCTAAATGTTGAAAATCAAATAACGAGTATAAATATGCAGTTGACAGATCAATCTGGACGACAGCTGGATCTGAATAACGAGGTTGTTACTTACTATTTACACTTACGCACAATCACATCGTGATTGACTTCGGTTTTATGCAACCTCAGATATAATGAAACAAAAAAATTTTACCGAAGAAAAATAGTTGGTGGATTTTTGGGAAATATATTTACTAAAATTATTGAAAATGTTCCGGGAATCGCGCATAAAGTTGCACCAATTGCACTAGACGCATCAAAAGCTTTTGCAACTGGAGCCGCATCTGCTGCTGGAACTGCGGTGGGACAAAAAATAGCTGATAAAATTAAAGGCGATCCACAACGTGGAATACCGACAATCAAACAAGTTATATCAGAAATCGCTCCAACAAAAGAAACTAAACGTGCTATGATAACAAGAACAAAAAAACTTTTATCACCAAAGGGCGAGCAGATTATACAAAAGTTAATATCTAAAGTAACAGCGCCGCAATAAAATTGTTATCGTTAGAAAATTATATAATCTAATAAATAAAAAATGTCTGTCAAAAATTATCTCGATTTAACAGAAACTTATGACAACGACAACACCGTAACAGAATTTGAATATATTGAGTATCTCGACGAAAATTCTAATGAGCCAAATAAAGCTGGTGTTAGAACATTTAATACCCGAGACGAAGATGTATTTTTATTACCTCACAAGGCAATATTGGAAGTTCGCGGTCAGATTATGACAATAGCTAATGTATCTGTTGCAGTTGCAGCTGGAACAGAAGTAGCTCTTATAAATGATGGCTGGTATTTATTTAAAAGTGCCAGATATCAGCTGGCCAATCAAACTGTTGAGGATATTTCAAGTCACCTACAAGTTGCAAGTACAATCTTAAATATTATTTCGTTTTCCGACGATTACTCCAGATCGACTGCAACTAATATGATGTGGTTTAAAGATACCGGAAGTGGTGGGTCTGGTTTTATTGCATCGTCTGAGTTTTCAACCGGAGGTCCACCTCTTTTAGTAGCTGGAGCTAACGCCGCTGCAGATGATGCAACTGTAAGAAATTTTCTTATTGCTAATGCTGATGCGCTAGGTATAGTCGAACCAGGTGCAGAAGCTGGTGAGGTCGCTACAAGAGTTTCACTTACTGCAGCTTGCAATAATCGTAGTATAACACCACCAGGTGCGGCTGTAACCGGCACTGAAATGTTGAATTTGATTAATAACTCATTTCCTACCGTCAGAAAAAATATACGTTACAAAGAAGGTTATACCAGAAGAAAGGCACTTGCAGCAGCATCACGTCAAATTACAATGATGTTACCGTTAAGTACAGTATTTGGCTTTTGTCGCGACTACAATAAAGTATTTCGTGGAGTTAAACATACACTTATTTTAGATCGATCAGAACAGAACGACTGTTTATTTCGAGCTGACGGAGCTGACGTACAGTTTATCATAAATAAACTTGTGCTGTGGATGCCACGAATACCACCATCAATCACTAAATTGTCAGAATTAAATAATACACTTCATAAACTCTCAAGCAGAATTAATTTTCAGCAACATAAAATATATCAAACAGCTGTTTCAAATACCACCGACTACACATGGCGAATTACAACAACATCAAGTGAACAACTGCCGATGCAATTATTTGTTGTATTTCAACGGCAAGCGCGACGTGGTAACCAACAACACAATAATGCAATATTTGATAATGCTGATGTTAGACGAATACATGCTAGACTAAATTCAAAGCAATACCCAGAACGAGCAATAGAATGTAATTTTGCAGATGACGCTAATAAAAATATTACTCGACCTTACATGTACCTGTTCGACGCAGTGCAAAAATATCAGGACGTTGGAGACAGATCTCAGATATCAGTAGAGGAATTTCGTACACTTTATCCGATATTTTATTTTGATGTTAGTAAACATAGCGAGCGAGCGAGCTGTCGACAGCACAGCTGATATTGAAATTACTTGGACACTTGGAGCAGTTCCAGTAGCGCAGTTGTACGTGTACGCGTTAGTGATCAGCGACAGATTTATTACGATTGATTCTGTTGGGGGCAAAATGACAGTACAAGTTTAAAAATTACTCAGAAAATTATAAGTAATTTTCCCAATTTTGCAAGTTTAATCTGTAACTTTAATATAAGATGACAAAATATATTGTAAAAGAAATTTATTTGACTGATGGTCAAGTTAAAAAATTAGCAGCTGCTGTTGCAAAACAGAGGCAGGTATCATTAAAAGTCGACAGCAATAAAGTCGCGGGTATTTTAACAAAGTTAATGTCAACCAAAAAACAAGTAAATAAGTATAACCGCGGCAAACCTTTTGTTTTAAATTTAAGCGCCACACAATTAACTGCAATGGCAAAACATGGCGGTTTCTTTGGTCCGGCGTTATCTGTAATGGCCAGAACGTTAATACCAAAACTTTTGCCGGTGTTAGGTACATTAGGACTAGCAGCAGCGTCTGGAGCAGTATCTGGCGCAACGAAAAAGGCAGTTGAGGGCAGTGGAATCGTTTGCAGTGGTATTGTTGGCAGTGGTATAAAAAAAATTTTGTTTAACTTTTTAGTTTAATGTTTTGTTTAACTTTTCAGTTTAATGTTTCGTTTAATTTTTTAGTTTAATGTTTCGTTTAATTTTTTAGTTTAATGTTTCGTTTAATTTTATGTGACTGATAAATATAATGCCACGACGAAGAAAAACAACAACGAAAAAAAGACACCGCGACGTCGAAGAACAACCAAAGGAGGATTTATTCCAATAGCTCCACTTTTAGCGGGACTAGCGGGAAGTCTACTACCAAATCTGCTGGGAATAGGACGAGGACTAACATTGCCGGGCACGAGACGTTGAAAACGTCTGCGTTAAGTAACTTTGATATGCTTGATAAGCTAAAACAAAAAAAAGTAAAAAATTTCCAAGGAGTTTATTCCAAAGATGAACTTGCGGCGATAAAATCGCCTGCTGCTAACATCTCAGATGTTGGTTCCTGCGTGATAAATATACAAGATTTCGATGACGGATCTGGCACGCATTGGGTAGCAGTTTATAATAACAATTACTTTGACTCATTTGGACTTCCTCCAAGTGACGTAATAAAAAAATATATGTCTAGAACGCTAACGAAAGTAATTAATTACTCGTCCAATCAACTTCAACATATTGGAACATCAGCTTGTGGATATTATTGCATGATGTTTATAAAACAGATGTCTAAATCCCCTGACAATGTCAGGAGATCGGATTCCAATTTTTTAAAATTTATTTTACAATTTGACAATCATTCTTCTGACGCCAATGATGAGATTGCACAAAATTATAAATAATTTTGCCTACAAAATCTCTAGAGTTTTGCCCAATTTTACCTAAATTACAAATATATAATGTCAACATATTGTCTCAAATGTAAAACTAAAACAGAAAATATCAATGAAACAACAGAAAAAGCAAAGAACAACAGGATGATGCTGAAAAGTATTTGCGTAATTTGTGGAAAAAGAAAAAGTATGTTTTTAAAGAAATTGTCCGGAGCCCGATGTACTGACGTTGTCAGGGACGTTATTTTAGCAGACGACTGAAAATAAGTAGACGACTGAAAGTTATAAATCTGAAAACAAATATTATTATAAATCTGAAAATAAATATTGTTATAAATCTGAAAACAAATATTATTATAAATCTGAAAATATATAATGATATGCAAGTGCGATTCTGACAGAGATTTATGTCTCGAGCAAAATAAAATTGTCACATACTGTCAACAATGTAACAACAGAGAGAGAAATAATTGGAACAGGTATAGACATACATAAAGTAATTGGCAAATTGCCGAAACCAAAAGGCGGTTGGACATTGCCAGACCATAAATATACTGGACCTTATAATCCGCTTGATAAACAACTAGATGAAAATGATATCCGCTGCCAGGACAAGAGCCTTACAATGAAGTTGAAGTAATAGCTATGCGCCACGATATCTGCTACCGTGATAACGAACAAAATAAACACAGCTGTGATAAGGTAATGTTGGACGAACTTCGTGATATGAAACCGACAAACGGCCTGCTTCACAAGCTAAGAGAAAGGGTTGACCGAAAGTTGGTGCAGGGTTTTATTGGAGCAAAATATAAACTCGGGCTTGGAAAGCCTCGTCTCGGACAATTGTATGATGATCTTGAAGCGACAACGTCGCTAGCGTCAGAGCTACACAAACCTAAAAAAAAACAGTTTCCGCGACGTAAAGTTGTCGCAAATGCCGTTGACGATATCTGGGCGATAAATTTAGTAGATGTGTCAAATCTAGCTGAATTTAACGACAATAAGAGATATCTTTTTAATGTCATAGATGTTTTTAGTAAATATGCTTTTAGTGTGCCAGTTTCAGACAAGACAGGAACGTCAATAACTGATGCGCTAAAACAAATAATAACAACTACAGAAAGAAAACCAAATAGAATCTGGACTGATCACGGAGCAGAATTTTTTAATAAAAAGTTCGAGCAGTTTTTGCTCCAAAATAATATCAAAAAATATGTTACAGGAAACGAAGATAAAAGCGTTGTCGTCGAGCGATTTAATCGCACACTAAACGAAAAAATCCATAAGTATTTATCAGCTAAAAATGCAAATAAATATATTGATAATTTACAAAACATTGTTGACGAATATAATAACACGAAACACCGAACCACTAAAATGTCGCCAGATGACTCAATTAAAAATCCGATATTGGCGAACGAAAACATGTATCGAAGACATAAATTTAAAGTTGGTGATCGAGTTAGAATTTCTCTAGCAAAAAAAAAAAAAACATTTGAAAAAGGATTTACTCCGAACTGGAGCGAAGAAGTATTTGTTGTTGATAAAGTACTTTTAACAATACCTGTAACATATGCGCTAAAAGATTTATTGGGTGAGCCTATAACCGGTAGTTTTTACGAGCAGGAACTTCAGAAAACTTCCCAAGACGTATTTGTTATTGAAAAAGTTATCCGAAAACGCGGCAACAAAAGTTTAGTTAAGTGGAGAGGATATAGCGATAAATTTAATAGCTGGGTGTCAACTCGGTCGATACAAACTTAGAATTTTCACAATTTTGTGCAATAATGTTATTATAAATTTGTTCGTATTTCACAAGTACAGATTTACATTTGATAGTTTTACATAACGAAATTAAATATAATTTTCTTGTATTATCAACCGGCATTAAATTAAATATTTTAACAAAAATAAAATCATATTTTATATTTCTTTGATGACCAATTATTTTCAGATTTAAAAAAGGTTTGATAAGCTGCCAAAATATTTGTTGTTCGGCAACAGTAAAATTAAATTTTATTATTTTTTTAGCAATGTGATACTTAACATTATATCGTCCAGTTGTCGGTCTGCTATATTTTTTTCTGTCAGCGACGGCGACTACTTCATCGTCGGACTCGTTGTTGTACAAAATATCATCTTCGCTATAGCTAGAAAATTTATCTGAGATTATGTTAACATTGTTGTTGGCGACTTTGTCGCGGGCGATATAATCTCCCGAGCATATATCAGCAAGTCGTTTCATCAAGTTCATATTATAATATATTTTTGTCTAATTTATAATAATAATGGCCAGCGAAACGAAATCTCCAGAAGTAAAATATCATCATAAAGTTAATATATTAAATTACAGAGAATTAGCTGAGGCAGTTAGAAAATGTCTGTCGGGTTATAGTGCTTATTCTGTTGACGTTATTGTAATGCAGGGCGAAAATGATAGGATATTACTAACAGCAGCAGAAAAAAATAAACTTAATGATAGAGCATTTATAACATTAAAATTTTACCATGATGATATTTTGATGTTTGCACATAACTGTCTTACTAAGACCGAGCTAAGAAACATCATTGATCGTCATATCTGAAACTAAATCTGTTAAATGTTGACGTTGACGTTGTTGTTTTAGTTTCGCCGTCAGATACATCTTTTATTGATTGCGGAAGAATTTTAAGATCTTTTGCAGCGGTTGTGATCGATTTAAATTTTATTTCTTCTTCAGTCTCCAGATTTACTGAAATTACTTGTCTAGCATATCTAGCACCTCCAGTATCTCCACGTTTACTATTTTCTTTTTGTGTTACTAAATCTAAATTTTCTAAACAATTATCGGATTTAATTTTGTTAATATGATCGATAACTAAATTATTTGGAATAGCGCCATTAAATGTTTCGTACACTAAACGATGGGCTTTATAATGAACCTGATCAGTTTTAGTGCTACGTATAGTTACATATAAATATCCAGTGTTTTTTAAACTTCCAATAACTTTTTTTGTTTTTATATTTCGAATAATACCGCAATCATTAGCCTCATATAAATCAAATACTTTATGAGGTTGAAATTCGTTTTGTAAAGCTAAATTCTCAATATTGTCATCAGTAATCGAATTATTTACTCGATAGACTCGCTGTCCTTCTGGAATGTCCTCGCAAAACAAACTGTAAATAAAATCTTTACTGAACATTTCGGTGATATCTGTATCATCACCTTTTACTGAAATTATCATTCCAGCTGGTGTTGGTTTTCCTACCAATTTTTTAGATTTTATACAAATAACCGAACCAAGTGCATTTGCAGCATATAAGTTGTACTTTGGGTGAACATGATACGTTTCTTGCTCTTCCGCTGTCATTCTGATATATCTCAAAATTTCTGTCATTATACTATAGGGATTTTATATCTCTAATTGAAAAATAAATAAAAAAATCAATTAAATATAAAAATACTATATATAATGTTAAATTTGCGCGATATTGCTAAAAAGAGCCTTATCAAAACAGAAAAAATTGCTACCGCATTCTCAGGATACGACAACAGTTACAAATTTGATGATCAAAATGTTTTAGCAAATTTTAACTCTACAAATTTATATCATCTTTTACAACCTGTTGTATCTAAGGAACTTGCAGCTCACAAAAGTATCAAGCTAATAGTTCAGTATCATACGATTTTATCAAAATTACACGCAATTGAGAAAGATATACTTGATATAATCTTTGAAAATACAAGTTTCGACAGCGAAATTTCCGAACCATATTTAACAGCTAAATCACGAAAAATATTAACTGGAACAAATATTGCCACAGTCGCCGATGAAATACACCAAGAAATAAATAAAAAATTGGAGGAATTTACTTCATCTGGGTCAGGTTGGAAATTTGAAATGATAAAGGAAGTTTTAATTCATACAGCAAAATATAACGTACTTCGAGGTAGCGGCGCTAATAACGTTGGGTACGTTGATCTTCCAAAAAAATTAAAAACAAAAAATGCTGTATAAATGTCAAAAACAACGACGACCAATGTTTTCGTTGGTCAATTTTATCGGAGAGACATCCACAGAGTGACCACAGTGACCGAATTGAAAAGTATTTGCCATACAAAGACGAACTAAATTTTAACGGAATAACTTTTCCAGTGGCAGTAAATCAGATACCAAAGTTTGAAAAACAAAATAATATTTCAGTAAATGTTTTCGGACTAGATGAGCGAGAAAGTGTTTACCCAAGGTATATTTCAGAGACTGCTACACAGAAGACAATAAATTTATTATTTTATAAAGGACATTACGTTTGGATAAAAAAACTTTAGCGGCTTAGTTGGCGGACAGTATAATAGAAATAGAAAAAAGAAATATTTCTGTTTCAGATGTTTGCAGGGTTTTTCTAAGAATGAGAAACTACAGGAACATATTAAATATTGTATCAACGTTCAGAGAATAACTATGCCCGGCGAAAAAGAAAAAGTCTTAAAATTTAAAAATTACGATCATAAACTAAATATACCTTTCGTTATTTATGCGGATTTCGAGTGCCTACTCGTTCCAGTGGTGGCGCTGAAAATAATCCTAATAAATCGAGTACAAGAAAAATACAGCAACATGTTCCTTGCGGAGTAGCTTATAAAGTAGTTTGTTGCGTCGACGATAAGTTTTCATGTCCGATTAAGTTATATAGATGTAAAGATAGTGAATCTGAAAGTCCGGCGGTATGGTTATTAAAAAATCTGATAGATGATATTAATACAATTTCTAACAAATTATTTAAGACAGCTCCAATGAAAATAACATCTAAGCAACAACTTGAATTTAACGAAGCAGTTAATTGTCATATTTGCGAAAAATCTTTAGTAGACTCAAACGGAGTCCGTGATAAAGTGCGCGATCATTGTCATCTGACCGGTCAGTATCGTGGGGCAGCTCATAATAATTGCAATTTAAAATTTCATGCACCAAAGTTTATTCCTGTAGTTTTACATAACTTTCGCGGCTATGACAGTCATATCATTGTAGAAGCTTTTGGTAATGAGGAAATTAAATCCAAACTAAAACTAAATAATAAGATAAAATGTATTCCAAATAATTCTGAAAAGTATATGTCAGTTACTCTCGAAAAATTACGTTTTATTGACAGTCTGCAATATATGGCAGCATCATTAGATGAGCACGTAAAAGGTTGTAGCACTTTTAATAATCTGCAAAGTTGCTTTGGTGAAAACTATGTCGATCTGACAAAAAAAGGTATCTTTCCGTATGAGTATCTCGACAACTGGAGCAGATTTGATGAAACTTCTCTGCCCGACAAAGATAAATTTTACTCGCAGCTCAAAAATGAAGATGTGTCAGATGACGAGTATAAATATGCACAAGATATTTGGAATAAATTTAGTTGTAAAACATTTGGTGATTATCATGATATATATTTGAAAACAGGTTTTGTATTACTAGCAGATGTTTTTGAAAGTTTTCGTCGAGTAAGCTACTGCAATTATGGACTAGATCCTTGTTGGTATTATTCCGCTCCTGGGCTGTCGTGGAACGCTCTACTAAAAACAAGCAAAATAGAATTAGATCTCTTAACAGACGTCGATATGTTTAATTTTATTGAAAAAGGTATCAGAGGCGGAATTAGTGTTATAACAAAAAATATGCAGTAGCTAATAACAAATATCTAAAAACTTATGATAAAAATCTCCCGTCGAATTATATTATTTATCTAGATTGCGTCAGTTTGTATGGGTATGCAATGTCAGAGCCAATGCCGTGCGGTGGATTTCATTGGATATCTCCAGATCAATTTCTTAAAGAAACTGAAAAAGATTTACCTAGAAAAATTAATGATAATTTTTCCGATGTCAGTTATTTTGTTGAAGTTGAATTATCCTAGTTCGTTGCATGATCTACACAACGACTACCCATTTTGTGCAGAGTCGATGATGATAGATTACAGTTTACTATCACCCGAACAACGAGCCATGACAACAGCAAAAAATTCGATCGTTAATAAGTTAGTTCCAAATTTGCTAAATAAAAGAAATTACGTGATACATTACAAAAATTTAAAACAAGCAGTAGATGCTAGACTAATTCTGAGAAAAGTCCATCGTGTGCTAAAATTTAATCAGTTGAGGTGGATGTCAAATTATATTGACTTAAATACCAAACGTCGTGCTGTGGCTAAGACCGACTTTGAGAAAAACTTTTTTAAGTTAATGAATAACTCAGTTTTTGGAAAGACAATGGAGAACATTAGAAAAAGAGTTTCGATAGAAATTGTAAATGATATAAATCGCAGAAATAAATTAATTAACAATGATGGTTTTGTCAGCATGAAAATATTTAATGAAAATCTTGATGCAATACAACGACGAAAGACAAATTTAAAGTTAAATAAACC
>JAECUM010077719.1:0-16161 GCA_016617855.1 Megalonaias nervosa
CACGTTAGCCGAGCCTGGACTCGAACTCACGCAGACAGAGGTGAGATGGCAGTGATCCGTAACGATCAGCGCTTTAGACCACTCGGCCACTCGGGGCCCCCCATTTATATTTGTATTATTATCATTAATATATATATATATATATATATATATAGAGAGAGAGAGAGAGAGAGAGAGAGAGAGATGCGTACGTACATTCACTCAGTCGTACATACATACATACATACATACATAACATACATACATACATACATACGTACATACATACATACGTACATACATACATACGGCACTAAATAACTACTTAACTACTTGTTTTGCTGTGCCGTAAAGCACCAAACAAACTTAATTGAAGTTTGGTAACATATAATTTATTTTCATCACGGTCAGTCGTTTGTAGTATATGTACATTACGCTGTGTATGCCTAGGCGATATGTACCGTTGTAATGAGCTTCTTTTGCCTTAAAGTACACAACGGTCCCTTAAGAAAAGCCTAAGGCAGAAAGTCTTACCATACAATGAATTAGGAATGTAGTTAAGAATCATGAAGCTGAAAATATGGTCATCATATTCTAAGGAGTCTTGTCAAGACACTTCCGACAACAGTGCACAACATGAAACACTGTACTATATTAATTACGTAATATCTGTCCATAATGGCACTTTTCACCATATTAAAGCTTTGAACCAAAACAAAACCCACTAGACCGATAAATTGAGTTTTTCTAGGCCTTTTTACACGGGCGTTAGTCGAGACAGGACACACCGCGATCATAATTCGGCGTTTTTTTTGTTTGTTTTGTTTTTAGTTTTTCCTTTGAAAATCGTATTCCAACTCCAAGAAATGCTGATGTTAGCACCCTGAGGGCTCTCCATTTCTGCTGAAAAGAGAGAGACTGTAAGCATTGCCAGGGAACTTGATTCCGATATTATTAATCCATACTGGATTTCTCCAGTGCCATTGCTTGAATTAGTTAGGTACCATATTCAGAATCTAATCAGCAGGTTGAATATATGTTTTATGCAAATCGGGATCTTTATTTCTGAATATACATATGTATGTATGCATGTATGTATGTGGTGTAAGACACCCTTTAATCTAAGGTTCACAATACCTTACCGAGTTTATTATATCTGGTGTAAAACGGTTTCTATTAATGGGAATAACAATGCCATCTGGATTAGATAGGAACTTCATAAGGAAGGTCAATGTTCCTGTCAACTAAGTAACTTACACCTTTCTACCGAATAAATGAAACCTATTTACCGTATTTGTCTCCTCTCTGATTCATAGAGCTTGGGTAGATCATTAGTACTAAAACAGTTACTCATAACACTTGTGTAGCATTTTACAGGTTTACACTTGTCTATCATTTTACTCGTTTATAGGTGAAACTTACATCGTGTGGTTAGCAGTTACGTCAAACATGTGCACGTACGTTATATTAAATCTTAAAGATGGAAATATTTATCTTTATTTGCCAAAAAATGTAATTATTTTACTGCGATTCGATGCGAGACAACCATATTTAAGAACAAAATGATCATGAGTTGACAGTATATATATATATATATATATATATATATATATATATATATATATATATACATACAGTCAAACCCACTTATCTTGACCTCAGTTATCTCGAGAACCCGTGTATGTCGAGCACTTTGGTCCAGTCCCGAAAAAAATCCTTCTTTGTTATGCTAATTTTTCCCTGCTTATCTCGACCCCTGTTAAGTCAATAACCTGGTTATGTCAGGCATAAGTTTCAGTCCAATGTAACATGTGGACCCACTTAATTCGATGAAAGGCAAATTTTAATGTCCATCTCAGAGACATTTTAAAAGAAATGATCTGGCTTTTCGGCTATTATAGGTACCTCATACTGGCAAGGATAGAAAAGGTCGGTACAAGACCAAATTTTACCGGTACAAATGCTAATCAACCAATCTCATCAATGCATGGTTTATCACTTATACAGAGTGGAGAAAATTATCATGTAAACAATACTTTAGAGTACAGAAACTGAATGTATGCGTTTCTGACCTTTATGTAAGCTGCGTTCAAAATGGACATTATTGCTTGTCCACACCACGACAATATAGTTCGTCCCACACAGCATCGTGAATTTGATCTTACCTATAACTTGGAAAATTGTCAGGTTAACATCATTAAATGTAGCTAAAAATACCTAATTTGTTTTACACAATATATTTAAAACAAATTCGGTAATAAAGTGTTTTCATGCTTGGTGCCAGCGTAAAAGCCTTCAACTTCAGCATGACTTGATCACGTGACTCACAATAATCTATAAATAAAAACCCACAAAACTCCAAACAAAGCTGCCCCCCACCATTGGTTATTAATTTGTTTTGAACAAGAGTAAATAAAAGCACCAACAGTATTGTAAAAAAAAATGTCCATAGCGCACAGTATTTTCTTTATGAAAATGGTGATCGCTGTACTGTGATTACATATTTTTGAACAGAAATGGAATGAAGCGGAAGGCGACTGATAGGATTAAAATTTGAAACAGAAAGAAGAGTGCTTTCATTTGTGTTGTTTTTATCTTGAATTTCAAAGTCTTGCAATCCATCAAAGAGATTAGCCGACTCTCCTTCTGGTGCTGTGTTCTTGCCGACGATCACTGATCCAAGTCGAGAGGGATATGGGACTACAACTGTATGAATGGAATAAGTTGTCTTCTAACTGCATGAATGGAATAAGTTGGCTTCATACAGAATTTGATGTTGAGACAGTTAACTTTAAAGACTTGAAACACATTCTACAGTTTGTCGGTACATGAATACTGACAGCCCAGTCTTTTTCTGGTACAGAAGTAAAATTTATCAGTAAAAACCGGCATATACTGGTGTAAAGGAACATCTGACGATCAAAAAAAAAAAGAGTGATTTTCATGCACAATATTGGTCAGTTACATGTTGCTGCTAGTCACAAGTCAACTCTAACAAAAGAAAACGCTTACAAGAAAAAGTATAGTCCTACATGTACATGTACTTCAGTTGGCCTAGATTTTGGATAGCTTGAGAAAATCATTGTCTTGCTGAGGCTACCAAAGGGATGAGGATAAACACAGGGAAATAAAAACAACTTTAAACCACTGACATTGTTGCAGTAACTTATTGTTGTAAAAATATGTGACTTGTTACTTAATCTCATTTAAAAGACCTCCAATCTTCTTTTTTCTCCAACCAGGCATGACTCTATTATTTTTATTGTGCATTAGAAATGCCATTTGTTTTTAGAAACAAAACTCCTCATTTTTGGTACTTCAGATGCATAATCATTGTTCTGCAGTAGATTTATCAACTAAACCCTGATATCTCGGGACCCGGTTATGTCGACGATTTTTTGACACCGCCGACGTAATCGAGATAACCGGGTTTGACTATATATATATATATATATATATATATATATATATATATATATATATATATATATATATATATATATATATATATATATATACTGTCAACTCAGGATCATAGTGTGTGTGTGTTGTGTCTATTTCCACCGTAAGTTCTGTTTTTCACTTCACTCTCTATTTGCGTTGATTGCAGGTCTTTCTATACATGAGTGAATTGCGAAATAGTATATATTTCGTGTGCCTACACGAGAAAATATTCGTAGGAATAAGATAAAACGCCAGCATATTGAAGTAGGTGATTCTCCGAGTCACCTGTATAATAAAAAACTTCATACTTATATCCGTCTCAAATTAATCACACCGAAGGTAAACATCATGTGTATGTACATGTGTGCGTGTGTATGTGCGTGTGTGAGAGAGAGAGATGGGGGTATCGTAACTGGGGGGCCTGAGTTCCTGGTAGGAGGCAAATTATAGCTCTCTAACAGTTGTCATATAGATAATTAATATTTTGTATGTAGCTTCACTTCAGATTAACGTATTTTCCCCTGTTGGATCCAGATAAACAGCTCGTCTGTTTGATGTATAATTTGAGGTTTACATCAATCATTCAAGCGCAACTAAACCGTTTTTCAAAAGGAAGCATGAAAAAGTCTGCTTTTGGATTCACTGATCAGAGTTTTAGTGTGCCTTTCCTGTCACATTCGCACGAGTGATCGATGAAATAGAAGGGATGGACACTTGGATGGAAGGAGAAAATTTTTTCAATGGGTTGAAATATATTTGGAGCATGTATGATCTCTGTATTATGTCAGAAAGAAGGATAAAATATTATTAAGTTTATTTGTCATTCTGCATGATAACACCGGAGAAGAAGGAACGATGGATGGACAAAATGGCAACACAGAGGAAGGATGGTTGGAGGAAAATGAGGTTTACAAAATGCCATTGTAGCCTCCAGAGGAAATAATAAATAATCATCACAAAAAAACATAATAAATTTACCTTACTTACAGATAATAATTCTATTGAAGGAAAGTATAGGATTCTATTTTAAAAAATGCACATTTTTTCAAAACCCTTCCATGATTGTTTTGAGACTGAAAAATCGTTTTTTATTGTCTGTGTAAGGATACTAGCAAGCACATGGCGAGTAAATTTATAAATGGTAATGACTGCAGTATAAGTCTTACGAGTTTCGATCATTTTTGATTGTTTGATGTTTTAAAATTCATATTCCTATAATATCCGGGCATTGTGGTAACCTTAACATTTTGGTTTATGAATTAGTCGTTGCTAGTCAATTCAAGTAGTATTAGGCCTAAAATGGTCTGCAACTTTGACTATATGAGTCAAAACGAATAAAAACTTTACGTTTTCCACCAATATGGTGGCAAGGGTCTTGGATCCAGATGTAGCTTGCCAAAACAGTGTTTTGTAGAAATGACCTCTTGCTAATCAAAACCATTACTGTCTATAACAAGCAAAACTTTCTTGTTACTTGAACTGTTAGGCTTTCAAAGTGGGGACTTGCATGATTTCCACCTGTCTTGATTTGAACGAAAAACGTATATGAAAAGTTTACATTACTGAAATTTACACGAGACATAGTCGCTGTCTATTGAGGCTGCCATAATTATTCCCAACTACCTTCGCCGATAGTATGTTATGATTGCTTCCGACACAGTAAGAAATGGTAGTATACTTTTGTCAAGCATAAAACGCAGTAAAACAGTCGGGACCCATTCGCTCACATTCTTCATCCGGATACGGCACGATGAAGTGACATCCAAACCACGCAGGGATCAACCGGTTGTACATCTGGATCGAACTCAAAACTATTGATCTCGGCAAATCTACTCAAGTTAATATCGGGTAGCGTTCCATTGATATCCATACGCGTGAGTTCATGCGTTCGATGTCCGAATCGTTGAAAATAAGGTTGACATTTACCGCGCCCGAGAAAGTTGGCCGGTTAACACGCAGCTATGTCGACGCTGACAACATCATCGACGTTTTACTGGGTATTAAAGAGACCACCATATCCATACTCAGCACAGGATCGCTTAACATCTTCGAAAAAACTCTTTGGAATTGGTCTCCAGTTGATTTTCTGTTGTGTAAAATGTGCCGCCACGAACTCAACCGTGACCGAATTATTGACGACAGCATCAATGTCATTTGAGGATCTGAGCGCTTCGCTGCACATTTGGTCGTGTAGTTACTGGTCTGTAACATTCGCCTGACGATAACACAAAGTAGTCGACCGCGTCCGAAAGAGAATTGTTGCCAAATCAACAATGGATTGTTTTAGTGACATTATTGATAGCGCGGTTAACATCACTGTGTTAGAATCTGACGTCGTCGCGCGTGACAGATTTGGTACTGGGTAGGTGGTTTTGGTCAGACAAGTGATCGTTAATTCCAACTTGCACGTGTGTCGTCCATGCGTTCATGACAGACTATGTAGTGTCCACGGATTCTAAGATAGGGCGTAATACTTTGGTTGAGTCGTTTTTGTGTATCTGGTTGCTCGGCCTGCCACATTGTAAAAGCATGGATTGCACCGTCAAAAGGAAACCCCCTTCTTAGGCATAACTAAGATAATCGTCAGCGCTGATAATTTTCGCGAATGTTTCACTGAGTTAGGAACTGACCAGTCAGTATGAAAAGCTTCAATAACAGGTTCGATTTAGGAGTATAGCTGAAGTTCCTCCCTGAGGAAGATTTTATCTAATTGCATGCTAAATCGTGGATATATATATATATATATATATATATATATATATATATATATATATATATATATATATATATATATATACACCAGTTGTGTACTGGATAAATGATGAGCTGGTCTTTGATAATCTCTGTGATTGATTGGTTTGTTAAAGCCCGGGTCTGGGGTGCACGATACCGAAATAATCAATAAAACATGCCCCTGGATATCTATGGATGCTTCAGTGTAAAAAGGCAACAGCCACGCTGCGGACCCTACAATATTCGTCCATGTTTGCCACCAAAGACGACTTGGCCGATTTCGTTGGCCCCGATAAAGTTTTTGTGTTTCATAATCATTCTGGCCAGCTGACAACCTACAACATCAGGTGGACTGATATCGTCACACGACTGCTAGGATCCACGCAAAGAAATTTTAATGAGATAAATCAGGTTAGTAAACTCACCGACTCTGGTATGTCCGTGAATGCCTTCCGATATGAAATTCAACGCCGATTTGCAATATCAGCGCGAGTAACAACAGAATTGTATTCATGCGCAAGCCCGCCATTACCAATACCGCGGCTACGACAAATGCGTCCTTAGAAATCCACTTTTATGGGTTTAACGCCATTTTCAGCACATGATTGTCTATACATGGCGATCAGTATATCTGGTGGAGGATGAACCCGGGAAGAACCACAGACCCATGGGAATGATACTGGCAAGCTTACTCACGTGCCAATGTTAACCGAACCCGAGACACAGACACACACACACATTTTATTATGTATCTTTAATTGCGTGTTTAACTTTTTGTTTATGATTATAAGTTGTACTTTAGATGACGTAAACATACTGTTTTTAAGTTAATTTTTGTCTACGACTGTAAGTTGTAAATAGAATGTTTACATAGTATTTGAGTATTCATTCGGAACATTCTATATTTTTGTACTTGTGATAGGACATTTAGAATTATTTTGAATTTAATTCAAAAACACTGTAAGTGTCTCTTGAATTTTCACTTGTATTGTAGAAAAATAAATAGCTTGTTGATTTTACTTAAATTGTGATCTATGCTGAAGGCACTTCTTTCTGTTACATATTTTAAGACAATATAACAATATACAATAACAATATACACACATACATGCAAGTAATATTCGTGACCTAACCACTCGTGAAGAAACAGCTTTCATTTTACCACAAACTGTATTTACGAAGGAAACGTGTATTGTCGTCATATTAAAACCAATAAAAACGGAATGATAACAGTTGCTATACATTATTGTAAACGCTAACTGGCCCAGATTACGATTACGCACTTTCTTAAACAAATTATTTTGAAAGAACAAATGTATATTGTTTAGGAAAATGAATGTTTGGGTTAATGTGTATCTTTCCTACTTCCAGGGTATTCCTGTTATAATCACTTCATAGAAATGGAGGACATATTGTGCAATGAAGTAGGAGTCCTCTAATAAGTCGGTCGGGGGGGGGGTGCAACTAACGGGATGGTACCAGAATACAAGTACTATTAAAATAACCCTTTTCTTGTCTGTCTAATGTAAACGTTACTTCGCTTTTCGTTAATTCTAAAACCGAGCAAAGAAAAGTGAGCACCTTGCTGAATGTACTGTTTCAAGTTTAACGAAGGTTACAAAATCTTACCAACACACTATGGATGCTACTGACTAAACAGACTCATTATCAAGCAAGCGTCGTGTGCAAAACGTCTATATGGTACTAACTACAGTTAGGAAGTTGCATGTACTGGGAAGTTTATTGCAATATTTAACCATAATACTTAGCGTCATATATATATATATATATATATATATATATATATATATATATATATATATATATATATATATATAATGAGTTATTATTGTGTAATAATGGGTCCGAGGGTCTTTTCTTGATCCCTCCGTACATGGCGTGGATGCTTTATGTGTTTAATGTGTTCATGGCACAGACTGGCTCACTACTGATTTCAACAGTTCAGGGCTGTATTCTGCATCAAATATTTTACCGAGTTGAAATCCAGAAGGATATTTGGTGTTGGATTTAGGTTGTGATCTATGCTGAAGGCATTATTTGGCTCTATCACTGATCCCATCTCGTTTGACTGGTGATAGAACCAGTCTTTGTTTGGAATCATGTTTTTACCAAATGTAGTGACAGCTTGTTCGTAAATAAAAGAGCTTTGGAATCTCTAGACTTCTTTAGGTATAGTCTCTGCATTGGTCTCGGAGAACTGAATGTATTTCGCGTGGTATTCCGTATTGAATATGCTGGTAACTATCAAGCCTTCATGTTTGGATATGTGTAACTTTCGGGGTTGCACTCTGCCTCTACTGTTAATAAGTACGTTGACACTGTCTGCATTATGATACGTTCGGGTGCAGAGCACACTGGACAGGTAGGCGCTAAAGGTCATAAATAGGTTGATGCCAATGCCCGGAAGACAGGTGGCAAGATGATACCTACCTTGAACCGATGTTTGCATTAAAAGCAGGTATTGGTGTTACAAAACTGCTTCTGAGGGTACTGTTCAAGTAATCTCTGGCCGTTTTCGTTTATCCTACCGACGCGGAGGTGTCCAATACATGATGATCATGAGTTGTGGTCTGATCCGACTCTTCCATTGAAGTAGCTGCAGAGAAACAGCCTCTCACCCTGTGTATGTATGAAAAGATTTATATTAGTAGTCTCTGTCTTCATGGGATACGTATAAAGTTGTAGTATCCATGCTGATTACTATAAGCAAATCCTACAGCGGATGACACGCGGAGTGAGATGATCGGCTCAGATATTGCTACCGGTGTCTCAGTCTTCACACCATGTTCATGGTGCGTTCGTCAGTGCTCTTGTCGTGCCGGAAAAAGGTGTAATTTGTCTCACGTAGTGATCCTGTGTTGGTTAGACTTGTTGCCTGAGAACTGCGATGATGATGTTTAACTTATGCAGCTCGAGGTCAAACAATTCTCTCTTCTGAATATCATCTGTTGCTTTCAGATCGACGGTCATTCCAAGACACCTACAAACGTTCAGATTTTGTTTCCTGGGTACATTCTTCACGTTTGCTTGTCAAGACGAATGTCTAAGCTCAATACACCCGATGAGGCAGGCAGACTGAGGTGGGTCAGTATCTTACTGGTCTGGGGAGAGGGAGTTCTCCAGCTTTGTGGCTGGCGATACCAGAGTTGGATGCAACATTTCATTGTGTTGTACCAAAAACATGATATTTTAACGAGTTAAAATATATAGCGTTTGGTACCACAATATGAAATATATCTGGTATTAACATTGGAAAAGAGAATTTTCTTTTTATTATATAAATACTTACTTCAGAATCCAAGTTTAGAAGATTAAATTCACTCTTTGGCACAACACACTCCCACCCTACCGCGTTTTCGTAAATTCAACTCACTCTCGCATCATGATCATATAATTATGCGTGATATAAGAAAGTGGTAGATGTGGTTGACCTAATCTGTCTCAGTAAATTACGTTTTTGTCATGTTGTAAACTATTTGACCCTATCTGAAAACAAAGCAAAATCGATTCAGCAATGTATCACATCGGGTTTGTCGTTGTTGTCTAGGAAGTAAATGGAAATAGCTTCGGAGAGACGAGAACGGCGTCTGGTCAAATTTATTTATCAAAGATTAAGTTCATGTCTGAAATGTAAGGTTGTTTCTATTTATTTGTTTTAGCTCACAAAGTACTCATTTTTGTTGTTGCAGGTACAAGTTTTGTGGGCACACACAATCAAGCGTCGCATGTGAAAATATAAGGATATATTTTTCACATATGAAAATAGAAGGATGAGAAAAAAATATGACAATCATTTCGCCAATAAGTCTCTATATTTCACACTTAAGTATATAATAAATACGATAGGATTTATAAAGCCCTTTCGAACTTGTCTGTCACACTCTGTGTCTCGTTGACTCCCTCATCATTAATAGATGAATACAGGCTATGCAACTTACACAAACCGTCTAAATCTTTTATACGTCTTGTTAATTGCCACAAATTCATTTGTGTACGTTAAATGGCTAAAATATAAATTGATTGCTTATGTATTTCTCGTGTAATGTGTGTGATTTTGTCATTTTTACATGTAGAAGTTTCGTATTTTGCTTGTCACGTTATGACCAGAAAAGGCAGCTCTAAATACCTAATGGTAATGAGAAACGAACAGCTTGCGACCTAAATTAATAAGAGTAAACTCTATATCATATTCAAAATAATTCTTATTGCAAAAGCTCATTGCTACCAATCCCTCCTTATAAAGTGGTGCTTCATTCCACTCCAACACCAAAGTACAACTAGCGATATCTTATCAGTCCAACGGCCGTGATATTTTTGGCCTGATACTGCCACAGAATCATACAATAAAATGAAATTGGCATTGATAAAATTATTCATAAAGAACATTTTAGAATAGACCTGAATATATATGCGACTTAAAGAAAGACTTCTTAAATTAAGGTACTCGTGCCCATAAGGGACATCATTATAATGTCTATTGACTGTTTCTTTCATGAGATATTTTCTAGTACTTTATTTGTAGCTATATTGCCTCAGCTAATGATTGCACGAAATTTATCTCCAACGAAGGTGTTTTAAGGTGCATGGTATACGCTCGAGTTTCTTTAGTATTTTACTGACGTCATCATCTTGAGATATTCAATTCCAGAGAAACATAATCAAGGATGCCTGTAGGAATCCAAATTAATATACTTTCTTTCAAAAGCACAATCTCAATAAATCAAATTTTATGGACGTGTAAGAAAGTTTATGATTGGTAATCATTTGACGACATCATCTGATAATATTATAATAGGACTGACATGAATATAGTTTTTATGAAAGGGATCACGTTCTTTAGTCTGGATAAAGATTGCTCATCTTTGGCACGTTCAAGGAGAGATTTTTAAAAAAAATATAAGTAATAATATCACTGGAGACTTGAACATCTAACAGATAAGATGTTTGCCTGGACACAAAAAAAATATCATCGATTACACAATCTAAATAAAATTAGTTTGCTATTTCGTCAGCCATTATTTCTTGTACTAATGAAACAAAAACTATTCATCCAATTAGATCAAACCAATCTTGTGTTTTATTTGAATTTCATAAATTAGATTTCATTCAACGACGTGATTGATATAAGAAGATAAATGATAGTTATATCAATTACTTAAAGGCAAAATCGGAGGAGTGTTCATTAGAAATAGATAAATAAAATAATACTAAAATATAAATTTAGGAAATGCAAAATACAAAAGGCTTCTATAACTTATTTAAACATATAGAACATGCCATGATAAAGAAACCTGAGAGAACTTAAAGAAAGTAGAAAACAAGTTCAACGATGAAAATGAAGAGGAATATATATAAGAATGTTAAATCAGAGATTCAATCTATAGATTTCGAATGACTGTAAGGAATCATCGTATTTTTTAGTAGGATGTTATGAAGAAAACAATTTTGGAGAGAAAATATCGTGGATAGATCGAGTCATCTGTTCTAGGTCGTTTTAGTACATTAGATATCGTACATATCTATAATTCCTGTTGACTCCTTCCCGGAATCACAACTTACCGATCCTCGAAATGAGAAACTGCATGAATTTACTAAAGAGATAAACGCAATTACGCTAATTGGATTGATCAATTAAACTGAGATATAAAATTGGATGCACATTATATTTTATATAACCTGACATGGCCGTTCTTCATTTTTTAAAAATAGACAAGAGAAAAAAAGCACAAAAACACCGTTATAGATACACTATATTATAGCAAGCTGTTTTTACGAAGGAAAAGGTTTCGTCTTCATACTTAAACCAGTAAAATATGAAATGTTAAAGGCTGTTGTATATTGTTGGAGGCATGACCACCTCCTTTTCAAGATTAAGCTCTTCCTTAATGAAACATTTTAGACTAAACAAGTGCTTTACTTTTTGAAAAATCAAAGCTTTTGATATCATTCCTTTTCGTTTTATACTGTACAGCTTTTATAAATCACTCAACAAAAAGTGTTAATATTGTGGAGGGCTGCTAAATGCCATATAGCCGGGACTTTGCGCGAATATAAGACATCACGATTTTGATCACCAACAGTGGATCTTAAGTTTTAGCTATTTATATATCTTTTTCTGGAATTATGGGTTTCAAGTGATTATAATATAAACGATAAAATGCCTAAACAGCTTGAAAAATAATTGTAGTTTAAAATACTCATGTTCTTGCTCACTGTTTTATCATTCAAGTCAAACTTGTATGAATCTACAAAGAGAATTGTGTAGGCGTTCTAATTTGTCTTCACTTAAGTACTTCCTATTATCCCGAATGTTCATCACAGGTTTAAATGACAGTAAAATAAACGAAAACATGGACGAAGTATTGGTTTCATCATCAGATGAATAGATACTGAAGTTCCGGAGTTCAGAGGCATTGAATATGTTTTCATTATATTAAGACTGGGCCTTGAACCTAATTTTCGAAGTTCATTTCTCAAAAATAAAAGGATTTGACTGACACATCTTTAAACTGTACCCAATACAAAAGAGAAACGCGTCTTCATTAGTTGTAGCAGCAAATATCGTTATGATTTTATTGCGATAAAGTGTGACTTTTCTTTGGCTGTTTTCTTTGCTTTGTTTGCCGGAGATATTTCGTTCAGTGGTGGAGGTCTGTCCTTGAAATATAAGTAAATACAACTGCAACATAAGCCATTCAAAACCGGCAGAAAGTCTCAAACAAACATTCTCTCCCCTCCCCCAACACCACTACTACCCCACCCCCCTCCCTGATGTCAATCGGGTGTTGCAAAACAGACTCTGCGGCGGAGTTGCAGAAGTATTAGTGTTAAAAAATAAATATGACAAACATGTGATGAGATCTACAAGAGTGTTCGTGTAAATTAGACAACTGTATTTATATGCATCGGGTCCACTGTCTACATAAATTAATAAATGTCTACCCGTATTCATAAAAAGCTACTCAAGGAAAGCTGTTGCTTCATGTTCGAAGATTGACGTCATTTAAACACTTATAAAAGTGTATCCGTGAGGTCGTACCAGATGTAACGTACGTATATGATCATCTAACCTCTCAGTGAATCTTGACATTATTTCCCCACAATTTTTAAAAAGTCTTCTGGAAAATTGTTATCGTCCTCGTCTGTCCGATATTTGTCCAACCGTCACGTTGTCTTAATATTGTTATGTCTACTACAGTGCTGTTATTGCCATTATTTAACAAAGGCATACTATAGCCAACAGTTTTATTTTTATCAAGTGAACTTGCTTAACAATAGCAAGTTAGTAAAATACAACTAATGCTCTGTTGTTTCTCCTTTTGCTGGTTTGAAGAAACCGGATTTAAGAACGGATACATAGTTATCGATTTTGAAAGGTAAATACATGTTTTCAACGTTACAGTTGTACAAATAATAAAAAATACGACAGTGTTTAAATTCAAGCTTTCACTTGCTTGCTTAGGAGACAAATCAACATCGTTGTTCACAACAGCTACACATTTATGTCAAAGGTGAGATGTTTGGGTCATCTCCTTAATGTTTGTAGAAAATATGACATTTGAACCATTGATATAGTAGCAAGAAAAATCACTTTCCATATTTGCTGTAAAGCACCTGTACAGTGGAACCAACGCTAAGTTAGTATGACATAATTCTTATTATTTCTGAACTTCTAATCAAATTTTTTTCGATAAATATTTATTGACATATAAATGGTTGCCACAGTCTGTAGCAGCATTCAATATACTGCTTTTTACCACAGGTTTCTATATATAATCCTGTCCCCCAACATATTTGCCTCAGTTTCAGTTGTGTGGAGTGAATATTGTCAGTTGAATATAATCCGAATGAAAGCACACGGCATGCCTCTTCTTTCTTTCCTGTCGATGCTACGGTAAAATTAGAGCTTCTTTTAATTTGAAAACCAGTCTTTGTAGTATGTGCACAGGTGCTGAAATTGATTAGATATCATCGGGAACTGTACCCATTTACCAACAGTATGGAGACGAAGAAATATTTAATCGTATTTTTTACACAAATTGCATATAAGTTTTAAAATTGCAAATGGAAATATTAAACTTATATTACAATGTTTTCATTTTGAAATTTGAGCAAGTGTCAACAATTAAGTTTTATTCCATTCAGGTTCATATATTAAATTCTAATTACAGTATAGTTTATTATGATGAACTCAGTGCATATATACTGTTTAACGGCCCTTCCTTCGCAATCCAGGTCTTATATCGGTAGTTGTCTTTCTCTGATGAATGATAGACACACGAATGGGAAACCTTAAATACTTTCATAAATAGACCATCATCACCACCACGATCTCCATCAACATCATCACCATTGTCATCGTGCAGATGACATTTTGCGTGGTGACATATAGGATTTCTTTTGCAAACAGGCTATAAATCATCTATCCCAATTTCACTGACATAGTTTATGATCCGTAAGAAATAGTTTGCGTGGGCACAAAGTCAGTAAAACGGGGGCGTTTTCGAAGATATAATCTGATAGGTCCAGCTTTGGAACACAAGACAGCAGAGTCACCTATATATAGGCATAACTGAAAGTCAAACTGTGTAACATTTCCGCCCGGGTTTCTCTGATAAGATCATCGATAAGAATCATCGCGTCCCGGTGAGTTGAAACATTATATTTCACTTTTCTCCATGAGTAGATTGCTTCGCAAAAAGGAACTGTGTTTGACATCCAGTTTTGTTGCTTACTGATCATCAATTGCTATACTCAAAGTTACAATTATTCTTCTTTGTGATCTCGGAATAAATGTGTATTTTAATTTATGGTAAGATAACCTTCAATATTGACACTTCCTTATAATAGGCTCAACCTTGTTGTACATACACCTTTCAAACTGACATGCAAAACTGAATGTTTCCGGTTATTATGCACTGACAATATACCATTTTCCAACTCCATCCATGAAAAGGTTCAATTTAACACAAGTTTTTCAGTTACTGTCATTATGGTCATATGTTTCGTTAATCCACGCTTGCCGAAAATTTAGAATTA
Organism: Megalonaias nervosa; assembly: GCA_016617855.1. Classification (NCBI taxonomy): domain Eukaryota; kingdom Metazoa; phylum Mollusca; class Bivalvia; order Unionida; family Unionidae; genus Megalonaias; species Megalonaias nervosa. The sequence goes on from JAECUM010077719.1 coordinate 15,217, forward strand.
GTTATTGTGGTGTATTTTTCCTACTTCCTAATCTATGTTTAAGTGTTTTACTGTATCTTCTACACTTTGATAGTGAAAAGGGTATGACATTCTTCTGGTAATTAAAAAGAGAAAGAGGCGGTTTATTCCGTCTACACTAATAGAGAAGAAATAAAATTACAAGAAACCGAATTCAAACAAAAACATGTTTCAATATCAAGCTGTTTGTAATCATCCAAATTTTATGGCGACCTATTTAAGCTGAATTCGCACTGTTGATAATTTCGTACTTATCCTCGGATGAAGTGCAAACAACGAAAAGGGTCTACCATGCTCTACTGTCGTATCATGCAACAACAGATACGTGTCTATGCACTCCTCAGCTGTACGTGTCTATGCAACAACAACATCAAGAAAGCCTTAAATACATTATATATATATTTGTCCCGTAACCAAGACATTTACCTTACTGTGTCGACCGGCAATTGCAACTTTGTATCATTGATAATATAAACACTTTAGATAGGTCCCAAGGGAAGTGTAAACATACCGTTATGAAGAAGGATAGTGTAGGTTACTTGGTGCAATTTCAGTTAAAATGATTTTTATTCATCCCAATTTCTTTTGCTCTCTCACACCAGATTTCTGCAGATATTGTCCCTTGTGCATGATCGGGGAGGGGGAAACGGAAAAAATAAGGGATTGCGATTAAACTGTGTACTATCTCAAATTCATTTAGAAAACGAGGATTATTATTACCTTTTATTGTTATTTTCATACGTCACTAATGATTAATGAGTGGAAATTAATCATTGATCTATAAGAATAGACCCAAGAGCACACAGTTCCAAGAAAGTTTATGTATGCGTATTATTGCGCCATGGGAGGATCACAATTTGATATACCAGTAGTATTGATATATCAAACTGCTTTATACCAACACTTTTAAAGTCATGTTATTTTTAA
>JAECUM010077722.1:0-14029 GCA_016617855.1 Megalonaias nervosa
TATATATATATATATATATATATATATATATATAGTTTAATTACTTGTGTGTTAGTTTTAAATTCTTCGTTATTTTATTTTTATTTCATTACATGTTATTGTAATGATAACTTTATTCACTGGATATGACATTTTTCAGAAAATTCAGTTCAGTTCTGTTAAACCTGATTAAAACGCAGTAGTTTCAAATTTTGCATCTTTTGCTGACCTAGATTCGGAGTCAGTTTCAGCTCTATAGCAAACAACTTTGATTTAATATTTATTATTGAATCTGATAGTAAGATTCGTTCATTACAGTCGAATTAGTCCATAGCGTACGTGACAGCTGGCATATAATGTTACTACGTCTCTTGTAAGGAAGTCATAACGTGACCTTTCAGGTGGTTCGTTTTGCGTTTCAGTTGGAGTTAAAGTGACGTTTCATAGTGATTTTTAGTCAGTCGTAATTCACACCTTCGGGCTCAAAGATATTATTTTTGTTGTTGCCAGTTTGATTTGAATTATTCTATTTTTCGGAATTAATAATTTATTTTCCATGGAGACTTTATCTAGTACTCATCAGAATTCTTGGACAAAGACATTTACTGAAAATTATTCGGAATTCTAAAGCCGGAATCTTATTCTTGGTGATTCAACAAGGAACTGTTGACACGACAACAGAAAACAGGTTATAGAAGACGTCATCGCCTTCCATCTTGGAACTTCATCAGGATTCGAACTTTTGTTCACTTAGAACTTTTTAGTTATAGGACTTATATGTTTAATTATTGGATTAACGTTTGGATTTGATTCATAAACCGTAAGTCCTTTTTCATATTTTTACCTTGTTTTCTAGGGAAATAATTTTTTTTGTTAAATTTACAAAGCTCGTTGGCTTCACTCTTTTCTTTGCTACTTTTGTACGAGCCTAGACACGTAACAAAGAATATTTGGGGCTCGTCCGGGATATATGTATGTTCGCTAAAATATTTCGGAAAATTATTTTTTGAAATTTAAATTCCCCTAGTTTTCAGAATTTTTTAAATCCCAAGTATTATTTCAAATTTTGTTTGAAATCTTTAGTGAAATCAACAGGCTTTTTCACAATGTCATCAAAAGTGGAGATCTTTCTTTCAAATTCTACTCAGGAGCAGTTGGATTGTTTGAAAAAAGATGAATTGCTTGAACTTGCCAGAAAATACGATCTTTCTGAGGCAAAAATTTCTTTCACGAAGCAAGAAATAAAAAACATTTCGATCCAGTATTTGGTAGAAAAGAGTCTTTTTGGATAAAAGTGTTTTGGTTTCGATCAGTTTGTTTGTATCAAACTCTGACATAAAAGGAAAGGAATTGAAATTAAAATACATGATGGAATTAGAGTTAAGGAAACTGGAACTTCAGAAAGACAAAGAAAAAAAAATGCAGTTACAATCTGAGAAAGAGGAGAGAGAGACAGGAGAGAGAGAAAGATAAACAAATGCAGTTACAGTTTGAAGAAAGAGAGAGACAGATGCAAAAACAAAGAGAGAAGGATGAAAGGTAATTTCAAATTAATTTGAAAGAAATACAGCTGGCAAGTGAGAGGCACATTCCCACTTCACTTACAAGTTCAAGTTTTGATATTACAAAGAATATTAGGTTAGTGACCCCTTTTAGAGAAAAAGAAGTAGACAAATATTTTCCTCGCTTTGAAAAGGTTGCTGAAAATTTCAAATGTCCAAGGGAACATTGGACTCAATTATTACAGTGTGTACTTTTTGGTAACGCTAGTGATATTTACTATTCACTGTCAGTTCAGCAAGGTGCTGACTATGATGTGGTTAAGGAATGCATCTTAAAGGGTTATGAGTTAGTCCCTGAGGCTTCTCGGCAAAAATTCAGAAACTATACAAAGAAGCTGGACAAACTCATGTCAAATTTACAAGAGAAAAAGAGCAGTTATTTGATAGCTGGTGCTTAGCCAAGAACGTGAAACAAGATTATGAAAGTCTCAAACAACTTGTATCACTTGAAGAGTTTAAGAACTGTGTCTATAGTAACATTAAGACTTATCTTGACGAGCATAAGTTCGAAACCTTGGAAAATACTACTCGTGCTACTGATGAGTATTTCTTAACTCATAAAGTTCCTTTCATAATCAAGTCTTCCACTCAGCAGTCTTCTGGTAAAAGGGAATTTCAGCCTAATACGAGCCCTTCTAAAACTCAATCTGGCACAACTTTTAAAAATTAAGCTTCTGATAAGCTTGATCAAAAATCCTTGTCTCTTCCTACGTGTACCCATTGCAAGAAAAAAAGGACACGTTATTGCTGATTGCTTCAAATTGAAATATAAACATCAGAATCAAGACAGACCTATCCCAAATGCTCTTATTTCTAAGAGGTCAAGGTTACGGTCATGTATTGAAAGCAATACATTTGTTGGGTCAAATAAACCCCAGTCTGATTTTATTATGGAGAATTATGAACCATTCATGTCGAAGGGTTCTATATCACTCTTCGGTGATTTGGTCAATCCTATCCCTATTAACATTTTAAGGGACACAGGAGCTTCTCAGAGTCTTTTATTATCAGGTACTTTGCCTTTTTCTGAGAAGTCCTGTTCTAATGAGAGTGTTCTCATTCAGGGGGTAGAGTTCGTCTTTGTTAATGCTCCTCTCCATTGTGTAAATTTGTCATCAGACTTAGTTTCAGGACCCGTGACAGTCGGAATACTGTTTTCTTTACCCGTTGAGGGCATTCATTTATTACTAGGCAACGACCTATCTGGAGACAAGGTTGTGGTTAATCCACTTGTAACTGACAAGTCTTCTTTGGATCAGAAAGTCGATCCTATTGAGAAAGAATTCCCTGATTTATACCTAGCTTATGTAGTTACGAGAGCTATGGCAAAGAAAGCTCTTGAGAATGATTTCGATAAGGAAAGTATTCCTTTAGCTGACACCTGTATTGGTCAGGCTTTTGATGAGGTCACTTTCACTCCTTGTTTGGATCAATCAAAAGGTATTGATCACAGTGTTCGTCTTTTAACTACTCATTCTCTTTTTTCTAATCGGGGTTACAAATGACAATCACTTGTCGTCGAACAGGAAAAAGATCCTCAGCCAAGTACCTTTCGACGTTTGATGAAAATGATTACCTCTGGTTTAGATAATTGTGATGCTTACATCGATAATGTCATCATCTGCAACGAGCGACACCTGGAAAGAACATCTAGCAACAATTCGGAAATTCTTTGACAGACTCACTGATGCAAGTTTGACTATCAATTTATCCAAAAGTGAGTTCAGCCCTGCTTGTGTAACATTTCTAGGACACATCGAGGGACATGGACAAATTAAACCTATAGATGCTAAGGTCAAGGCTATCTCTGAATTTCCTGTGCCTGTCAGTAAAAAGCGACTGATGCGATTTTAGGGTATGGCTGAATACTATCGGAAATTTTTTTCAGTTTTTCTAATATCGCCGAACCCCTGACAAATTTATTGAGCGAGAAAAACAAATTTCTTTGGACTAAAAAATGTCAGAAGGCTTTTGATACGTTAAAGGCCATACTTAAAAGTGTACCAGTTCTTACAGCTCCAAATTACAGTCAATCTTTTTAACTATCTGTTGATGCAAGTGATATTAGGGTTGGAGCAGTGTTGATTCAAGAAGATAAAATTGGTGTTGATCATCCAGTGTGCTATTTTTCAATTGTAATGCTCAGTTTCAAAACAAACATTGTCTGCAAATTTGATGTCCGTTTATTGTTAAGTCTTGAGAGAATTATGTTTAATTTTTAATGTATACATTCTGGGCGTGATGAAAACGGTTATTGCGTTAACTAGAAATTAATTTTGTTTGGTATGATAAGCCGTTTAGGTATAGGGTTTTATTAAAAACATTCGTTCGCTTTGATTTGAAAAATGAATATTTGACATCTGATATTTGAGAAATATTACATAACCGTGCACACCCAACCATGCCTTAAATCCATGTTAGGACATTCACTGAACAAAATACTTAGTGACACAATAGTTAAGCAAAATTATATATATATATATATATATATATATATATATATATATATATATATATATATATATATATATATATATATATATATATATATATATATATATATATATATATATATATATATATATATATACGATTCAACGCAAATTTCTAACATTCTGATATAATTTATAACAGTGTGTTGTCTTTTCTTACTGGAAAATATTAACTTTGTCTATGGTGTTTATGTGCTTCGAAAAGGTACAGTTTATCATTCTATATATTTATCTCGAGTCAGTAACATAAAAATTTTCCACTTTTCACAAACGAATTATCAAATATGATGAATATGTTGGATTCATCTGATAAAGGCATGATTCCCCAGGTATAACATTGTCATTAAACATTGTGACAGGTACATAGAAAAAGGTCCGTCGGTACAAGTTGTTTGTCTTAGCATATTTCGAGAAACATTTAACATAAACAGCACGTGTTTACATTGTATATACTTGAACCTGATATTAGGTACGGGACGTACTTTACATCAGATGACGCATTTCGTTGAAACAATCCTCAACCATCTTAATACAAGTACAGTCGAACTGCAATAGTGCGAGAAAGTATAGTTCCCCTATACGAATTTATCGAAGTATATCATGGGCACATTCTTAGTCTGATGCTGTGCCGTTACCGTTTACTTCTTCAAAAATATTATACAGGAAACGATACAGAGGTTTTACTATACTTTTGTGCCATATAAATCCTAACTTTGGTTAACATCATATTTAAAGTTTTGAAAGATGTTTGACTTAATTATGGCAATTCAGAACTCTTCAACAGTTTTTTTTGTAACAACAAATTTCAATGTGACGATAGAGACCTGTGCTGCAAACAAAATTACTTTGCACTTTTTTCTCCACTAAATCCATTCGTAGTGATCTTTTTAAAAAAAAGATAATGTCATCCACATTACCTTTAATTTAAATGGATTTGTTTAGTAGTAGGTTTGTAACAATATTTCAAATCAATACCCGCTACTTCTTGACGATATTGTTATTTCACACCTGAACAATTTGAAATATATAATTTTAATTATCCATCGGGAATATTCCACCACTTTTTAAGCAATACTATTTATTTTATTGACTCCAATTATTTTAATGGTGCTTGTGCCATATATATATATATATATATATATATATATATATATATATATATATATATATATATATATATATATATATATATATATATATATATATATATAAGTTTTTCAAACAGATCGGCTATAATAATAAAGCTACATAATTATAAAAACAGTTTCATAAATTAGCATAGGATAAAACATTTGTCTAGCCATGTATGCATATGTAGGTCACCCTATTAAAGTACATAGCTCAATTTCTGTCCTGCTATCATCTAAGTTTATATATTTTGTTTACAAATAAACAAATAACATAAAGTTTTCATGCACCAATAAGAATGTCAAAAACGGATCCAAATAACGCAATTATGGTACAGCGTAAAGCAGTCTATACGTAAATGAACGTCAACAGAAATTTTAAGACTTCAACGAGGAATTTGTGCTAATATAGGATGTAAATGCTTTTTTCTATTTAGTATACCAATATTTCATTTCAATGTAGCTTTTTGTCATTATTTAGAAATCCACGGACCAGAAATCACAGCCCCCGAACGAAATAAATCAGACCACGTTTCTCGATTCAAATGGTATTTGTCGTAAACTGTGTCATGTTTTGATGGAATAATAGTAGTTGCCGTAAACTGGCAGAATCATTGTCATGCTTTGATGGCATACTCACAGAAAGTATACCAGCCTTATAAAGCCAATAATCTGATTAGAGCATTATATATCACTTGTTTGGAATGAATGAATGATCCTGTGAGATTCCATCAACCTTCTGTGACATCTTGAATGGGCGACCCCATTAACAAGAAGGGTGCTCACTGATCTCGTTCTAGGCAGCGAGATGCACATAGTATGGAGAAAGTATCTCTGACGTATATATGGCATTGCTGTATTATTAAAGTCAATGCTATAATTATACAAACTATTTATTAGGCCCTGAATCAAAATTTTGAATCTCTAACATAATTAAAGAAGGCACTTTTCATCAGCTGTACTAAACGAAGGTTAACGGAGAACTCCACAAACTTTATATGAACCTTGTCATAAGCAAAGTAGCTCTGTGATGAACTATCATTCTGCATCAGCTTTAGCAAGCAGGAGTCATGAGAAGCACATGCCAGTTTCATTAGTTTCATCTAAAACACGCTTATTGTATTACCAACGTGATCGTTAATTCTAAGTATCATGTAAGCGTCTGGGCAGATATAAAGCGTAGGGGGGTATATGACTTTAGATAGACCGGTCTCCGATTGCTGTATAATAAATGCATTTTTCAAAATTTAATTTTAAAAAAATGGTTTATTTGTTTGTTTGTTTATTATTGGCGGAGTACATTCTTCTGGGATCTGATTAATGGAAGATTTATTTATTAGTTCTTCATGTGTTGTTTCACTTTTTTGTTTGTTTTGTTTTGTTTAGTTTTGTGGCAGTTCGGGTATTGGTGACATTTTATATCAAAACTAGTTCCGTACATTAGTGTCACATATAAATAGATTCATTATTACTTTGGTTATATAATCTATTGTGATAGGTAGTCTGGGCCCACTCCCATAAACATCTTATGGTTGAGTATTACCCAATAAAGTTTTTGAGAAGCTCCTTATTTTTAAATTATTGTTTTAAATAATGGCTAACTTTTCTTTCGTGTCCGTAGCAAATTCATAGGTCACTTGACACTGCAAAAATCTTATTGTAGGTCATACGGGAAAGTTTTAACCTGAGTAGCATTCAAGTCGATAAGTTGGATAGAGGTTAGACCAAGTCCGAAATACTTCGATGTCTTAATTACGTCGACTAACATTATTTGATATTTTTCAGAAAAGTAAGTCTTCATATGCTTCAGAAGACATATTCAGTATATTAAATTACATCCTGTTAGAGTTCTTTGAGATTAAATTACATCCTGTTAGAGTTCTTTGAGATATCTTTCTCCAGTCAGTTTCTATCTAAAAGAATTTTTGTTAATTGCCATCAAAATTTACGACAATTCATCACACCCAGAAATTTATGAATTAGTAATTTTCATGGCACAGATGCATTCTACGTTTGTTCTTATTATTTGTACGTTCCTTTAATAGTGATCAATACGCTTCAAACAGTACATAGCAATATCCTACCCACAGTTGATGAATAATATTGACATACAAAGTAGAAATTTAACATCCTGTCATAAAGTAACTGGAATAATAATGATAATAATAATAATAATAATAATAATAATAATAATAATAATAATAATAAGTAGAAGTTATAGTCGTAGTAATTTACTATCGGTGATAAAACTTGAATGGCAATGGGCGATATCAAAATGATTTCCGAATCTCACTACTGACGTCATCACGAGATATCTGGCAATGAAGTACTTTCCTATGCACCTGAATATATTTCAAAGTAGATTACTGCTCCTGTTGGCATTGTTATTTAATAAATCAAGCGTTTTCGTCATGTGATGGCATTATCATTTAATACATCAGCAGTTTTCGTCATGTGATTGAAATGTTATTTAATAAATCAACAGTTTTCGTTATGTGATAAACTGAATCGAAAAGTTTTAGTCATTTCAAATGAAATTCGATGACACTGATACAATAATTTCAATACTTTCTTGCAAGGATGGTCAAGATTGAAATTAATGATTGCATATACTTCATTTGTAACAAGCATTCATAAAAGATCATCTTTAAATGCAGGGATATATGTTTTTTTGCGAAAGCTCTTAGTGATTTTTCACCGCCTTTACAAATGAAGTTTGTCATTTTATATAAATGAATTGATATTAAAGATTTGCCGTATGCTTATGATGCTATTCAAAAATGCTTTAGTAACAGCAGGAGGAGAAGAGGAGAAGGAGGAGGTGTAGAATGCAATAACTGCTCATAAAACGTCCTTCAATTCTGATTTTATGCAATAGAGTTTAAAACCAATTGGTGGGGTTGGGTTGGGACTTACAGAAAGGCAAAAGTGAATGTTCCATTATAACATACAGACTGAGTTAAAACAAATATTTATTTTTTAAAGTTTCATAAAACTAAGATTTTTTCGTATCTTTATTGTACTTGCATATTTATCTTTAAACCTGTTTCAACAGCCAAGCCAGTGATGATACTGAATAATACTTTATATGGAACTATATTTAAGAGACAGTTAATGAATTTTTCTCAGACATGGTTTAAAGCCATAATCATCCATGATCAGATCATTGCGCTGTCGTCTCTTTTGCCTAATGAGTGTACGTTTAGTTTTAAGGCATATATTTTTCCTTATGAATTTTCAATTCTATTTTCTGATGTTTAAACGAGATGATGGGTCATATGTTGCAATGAATATAACATCCTTTCCTCGCAAAAGGTATGATTTGTTTGTGTTAATCTCAAGATTGTAAAGTGATTAGCATCAACGCTCTCGTTCGCAAATACCTAGTATATCTCTCCAATAAATTTGTGCTGCATGTGTCTAAAACGTCAGCAATACAAACAGCATAGGAAATGTGTGGCTTGAAAGTATGATCAAATCGCTCTGAAAAATTGTCTATAGCAGACCGTTTTTTAATATATGATACCAAAATGGCATTGATTCTAAAACCAACTTTTAACTGTTCGGGAGAATACCATTGCAGATGAAACGATATTGTAGGATAATACAATACTGGTTTAAATTGTTGAAGATGACGACTTATTTCCAAAAACAGTGTTGTAACCTTCCGTACCAAGGGTTGATATTTGTGAATCTTCGGTAATCATTATGATAATAGTTCTTTTCATGTTAAATATTATCACATTCTATGTGAAAATAGAAAATGATCTATAATCCGGTGCATTTCATCGTCCCTTACAATACATGTAATGGTAGGGACAAAATGTGGTTGCAAGAATTCATATTATCTATTGACAAGCCTCAGAAAAGAATGAAGGAAAATTATTAATGACAGTCTTTATTTAAGTTTACATACATCGTGAAGATAAAACCATAAAATATTTACGTCTTAAGTGTACTTAACACTTTCCAGTACAAACACTGCAAAAGGATTTACATGGATTTCTGCTTCTAAATATGTCTGGATCATCCGTATCCGCTACACATACTTGCAAGTAAAAAATGAGTAAACGTTATTTATACTACAAAGTAATACTTCATTTAAGAAGGAATAGGTTGCCTTCGATTTGGCGTTCTTACGATTACAAATGGAAATTAATTTTCCTTTTCACATTGAACCGGGTAAAAACATTCACAGTCTAAATTAGAGCAAGTGTTTGACATAAAGACATTACAAAGTTCAAAATATATTTTTTTTTTGTACAATATGAATTCTATCCCCCTCAATACTACATTTTCTGTTCCACAAATATATGTCCAAACATGCATTGAAAAGACAAACCATCGAGCAATGAGAACTCTGAAAATTACACGTTCAAAAGATTGGTATTCGTGATCGCTAAGTTACAACGAATGGATTCGTGCTCTATAGATAAGAGACAAAAGAGAATGACTGATCATCTGAAGTAAAATATGATTGATATAACTTTGTTCTCGCTGCAATTTATTTTTATTTTAAAAGAAAAAGCACGTGTCTTTCGTTTTATATAAAAGCAGAATACTGCTGTGCGAAAATACACTGTGTCATCTGTGTATACCTCACTCAGCAATTCAAGAACTAAGCAGTCAAATTTATTGAGCGTTAATTATTTCTTCTTTCCTGGAATCACATTATTAATTTATGGACATCTTTCAACGCCGCTTTATTAGCCGCTTCATGTTGTAAGTCACATAGCACGCCCACTTGATTATATCCACCATTTGTGCACCACACTTTCTCTTGGGCGTCAGAACCACATTTGACGGACTGAGGAAATGCGTTTATTTCTTTGGCATCATATTTGAAGGTTAATTCTAGATTACACATTTCGTCAGTACCTCCCAGGCTATCAAAAAGAAAGACAAACAGTCATTATTCTCCTTATCACAAATTACGTCAAGGATTATAAGTTACTGGAAATTTTTATCCAATAATTTAATGCGTAACATTTCAATCGACACTGAAACTTCTTCAGGCTTAATCAAAACAAAAATAATATTTGAAACATTCTAAAATTTAAAGGATTGAAACAAAAATATTATCTCAAAACCGGAGTCAAACCAATCGGCTTCTTCCACTGTAAACCTATAATTTCATGGTTTAACAATTTATGAAACTTTAGTCAATCAAAAATTATAAAATACAAATACAAAGGCGGACCATTATATGAATTTAATCTGGTCAAAAATTAATATTCAAGAATGTAGGTTTACACAGATATCACAATATCTTCGGCTGTTCGAAAATGTTGTTTTTAGCGAGATATATGGATTTTTGCCTTCTTTTGATCTTATTTATAAAGCCTTTATAATAATGACTGACCGAAATGATTAAACTTTGCCATAGTATGTATTTAATACCCTTAAAAATAAAAGATTCAGAACTTTCATTGGTGAACTTACCCGAAAAGAACTTTGCTGGGCCCTGTGTTCCTGTATGAACATCTAACAGCCTGAATAATAATAATAATAATAGTATAATTAGTGGCATTCGTAAATAGAATTGAAGCCATAATTAAAACATAGAGCATCACTAGAAGGGTCATCCGCCTATAAAGCTCTTTAATCATAAAAGGGTAGTAAAGAAACTAAATTATATCTCTGCAATTCGTTGCACATATAAATCGATTTTATAAGTGTCGCGAAAAACACCTGGTTTCATCATGGCGTATTCAAAACTGAAGTTACTTATGACACAAATGTTAAGTCTTGGTTTTGCCAATGATATATGCAGCCATTTTGACTGTCCTTTTATCGTTAGGTAATGACTGACAATGTTCAAAAACGATATTATAGACACACACATTTTTAACTTTTCAAATATTCTTTCGAAGATTACAAAATATAGTCTTTGAAGAACGCAGTAATTTAACTAATATTTTAGATACATGCGACATAGGTATTATTGCCAACGATACTAACGATTGTAAATACGACTCTTTGAAAGAAATACTTTATGATTCCTGAATGACAAAATATCCTGGTTTTATTTGCTGTTATTTGTACGTATACTGATACATAATGTAAATGTAAAGCTACCTAATAATATCTAATATCATTTTTTGTAAACGGACCTTTTTGTCGGTATAAATAAATAATAAGTACGTCGATGTGCTGGAGTGTTTCTTTTCTGCCAGCTTGACATACGTAATGTTATTTTTTCTATCCTGTAGGTTTCCTTTTAAGCGATCAGAAGATTGAGTGACAAAAAATTATTTCGTTTTATTAACCGGATCGAAAAATGTTCGTAACTTTAGGCAGTTCCAAATGCAGAGGCTTCACATTGAACTTTTTTGACAAGGAATACTGTGAATGCACTTTTTCATGTACAGTATGAACTTTATTCAGTTCAAAACGATTTTTACTTGCAGCAACTGTACATTTGTGACGCCACTCCTGTGAAGACTACAGATATAATTATATTCAATGGACTCAAAAACGAACTTGAGCAAATTTCTGAAAACATTTGTCCTCCTTACTGGTTTCATCCACCCTGACAAAGGTAAGAAGAATGTAATACTGCTCTGTGGTTAGTAACTCTTTCTACTATATGGTATATCTGGGGATTTCTTATGTGTTTTGATGATTTCATATGAATATTAAAAGTTGAAATGTCAGATTTCTCGCTGGAGAATATTGGATCCGTATCATTTTCATTTTTAGATAGTGTTTTGGAGTAACATCCAACCATACTTATGTATCTTCTTAGAGTGCATTGAACCGCAGTACATAACATTCCGATTCCTGGGTGTCTTCGTCCCCATGCATCAAAACAACATTGTCAAATTTTAATGTTCGTATGAAATCAACTCTAATTTTTCTTGATCAAACCTTACCAAAATGTCACCAGGTCTAATCTCAATATGTCGTCCCTCAATTGTCACCGTGTCCTGAAAAGTGACCGACAGCAATAGAATCATAAATCTCGAAATATGTTCTCCCCATTCATAACTCTTGAAATATGGTCTTCATGATGTAAAAGCATACACAGAGATTTGTATCTATCAGTTATTGACACATTCACAAATAATAATTGCATGCAATTAAAACATAGCGCTGATACTGGATTCATTTCAGTGTAATTACTATCGATCAGAGTAAGAATGAACAAAACATTTTGTTTAATTAGCATCAGTTTTCAATCCGTAAAAATTCCACTTAGGTACAGCTATAATTCGAGGCAACACCGTGAAAAAAATGTTCATTTAATGATGATTATAAAATCATAAAATTTTCATCTATTGAAATAAGAACCGCTGAGTATATGGGTGTCAATAAAAATAAACAGCAATGATCAGACATTAAAGATTGGACACAAATGATTCCCATTATTCTTTGTACGAATGTGATCGCTGCAATAACTGTAACTTACGTGACTTTTTCCTTTAGGTTTGTCCATTGCAAGTAATATTTTGGTGTTGTTTCTTACGATATATCCCTCTATTAGTTGACCTGAATAATTCAAGGAAAAATTACACGTTGTGGAATACGGAAGACTCTACATCTAACTTTATTCTAATTGTGAAATATGGTAATATTAGGTACACATGTTATGTTTCTCCTGCATGATATCACCGAATGAAACCAATGTGCTATTACACACATCATTTTAGAATAACTTTGGATATATATATATATATATATATATATATATATATATATATATATATATATATATATATATATATATATATATATATATATATATATATATATATAATGAATGTTGTCGAACGTTTGTGCCATTACAAATTTATGAAATATAATATGGCGTAGAGGCACTGGATCTAGAGTGATTTCATTCGTCATGAGTTTGAACTTTTCGCGTTTTAACTCAACTGCAGCTGTGACAAACGTCTTATGAACCAGGCTCGACTTGTTTCAAAATGCACGAATTACACCTTATGATGGAGGATTCGTTTCTCTACAATGTAGCAAACGTGCATTCATATTAAAACGAAACATGCCTCATATCATTCTATCTTCAAGATGGTCCATATGTTCTAATGTTGACACTTCGATAATAGATGTAAGCAATCATGACGTGTTGATAATAACAAAGGAGGAAACTATAGTTTTGTACAAAAGGTTATTTGTAATGCATGCATCGCAATGTAAACTAATACACAGCAAACATTAACCATAAAAATAAATCGTGTCTATAGATGTTAATTCTATATACATATATTTGCATGTAAGGAACAAAACATCAGAAAATGTGGACAAAGTTCACGATGTATTAAATATGCCACTTACCATAGTTGTGTGTATGAGCAAAGTACTCATACAAATTGACGGGTACACTTTCCCACTTACAAGTTATTTCCGCCTTGAAATCTAAAAATATAGAAACTAAAATTATCATGTTGTACAGGAGAGATGAAAATAAAAGATTTTTCTTAACAGAGTGTGCAGCCTTTCATAAACGCTGTAAATACTACTCGCCTAATTCATTTCGAGAAACCATAATTGTCCTTTTCATAAATGTATCACAGTAAAATATACCGATGATAATTGTTTTGTTCTCCACCACGAAAATAGTAGGAGTATATAGCGTTACATTTGACTGTTCGTATGTCCGTCAGTTCTGTTAAATTTATAATTTATCTGTTTCTCAGGAACTTCTATGGGGAACTGGTGTTTCATGACCATATTTAAATATTCTCGTTACAAACAAATGAACTGGTCAGTGAATAGAGATGACAAACCGATGGATTCAGGTCACTCTTTTACCGCAGTATAAACAAAACAATTTTCTAACTGTGTGGTTATTTCTACGATAAGAATGTCCTTTAGTTATTCTTTGATCACGACAAAAATAATCATAACA
>JAECUM010077726.1:0-12039 GCA_016617855.1 Megalonaias nervosa
TATATATATATATATATATATATAATCTGACCACATATTCTTTTCTTCTCAGCTTGACTTTACCTGTGTCTGCACTTGGGAAGGTTTTGCGATATATTTGCCTTCTGTCTTTTGTCTGTTGATGAATGTTTGATTCTCTTTAGAAGCGTTTGTCTTCGTTGGGAATTTTGTTACATGGTATTGTCTTAATCATATATGATGGGTGCTTTTTATAACCGGAAGAGTGTTAACGTACTGTTAATCCTTCTGCGTGTCTCCTTTATAGCCAGAAATATGCTGATGCGACGTTAACCTATTTACATCTCTCCTACCATATGTATCTTAACGCATTCTCATGTCGTGGTTTCTAGTGGGTATACTGCCCAAGACAAAGTTTAACAGTTCCCAGCGGGGATTCTTAAATTAGATCAGCATGTTTAATCATGTTAGGTGACATTATGTCACGTGAAAAATGGAAAATCGAATCATCGGGAACAGGTGTAATTACAGTATCCAGGTATAAAATTAAGTGATAATGCTTAGAGGGCGATGCAGATATTATTATCGTTTGGGAGAGTAGCAGGTTTAAGGTGATATTGATTGCATTCGTAACATGCACAGCGGAGAGAATATTGGCAAACCTCGATGTTACCTTCGTGTATTGTGGTTATAATTTCTTTGGATATTGTACTTCTGTACATTGCACATGATATAAGCACACAACTAAGCAAAATCATTGATCTCATATGCCCCATAGATCAACCTGAAGTAGTCTAAAGTACATATTCTTTAGCAGTTATTAAAATAGGGGAAAATGTTCCCGGGTGTAGACAATACCAGCTTCTGAAATTGCAATGAAATAAATTACCAAATATATCAGTTCTTTTCCACAATTTACCTCTGATATCCGTGAAGTGAAAATGACCAAACGGAGGTAGCAATTTTTTGTTATACGTGCAGTAAAGGCAAGTCGAATACTCTATAACCCATATTACACAAATCAATCATACACCAAAATAAAGGGAATTCAAAGTTCATTTAATAATATCAAACAAAAAAATGTCGTTTTAAATAGCTACTATAAACAGTGAGGAAAACGAGGGAATTTGCTTCTTTTATAAACATTTAAACTTATTCGTTAGAAAATATAGCGTGTCACTTCACTGTCATAGAAGAAATTGACGAAGTTACCCAATCACAACTCGATTGCAAATAACTTCATGAAATACAGTGGAATGTAATTATTGTCTTGAATATGCTCTTGAACATATCTGTTTCTTTGACGTGTTGCAATATCTCTGGATCAGGTAATTACGTAACTAATTCAATTTACAGGTATCCATTCACAGGGAAAATGCTCAAGTTAATGATTGCTCTTGCTGCATGTTGCTTCTTGGCAGAGGCCATTCTACCAGGTTATGGTAGTGGATTTAGAGGGTATGGTGGATACGGAGCTGGTTTCGGAGGTTCCCTGGGAGGTTATGGTAGAGGGTTAGGTGGAAATAGCAGATTCGGAGGTTATGAAGGATATGGCGGATGCGGTGGATTCGGAGAATATGGCGGATTTGGTGGACACAGAGGACTTGGTGGGTTAGGTGGCTTCAGAGGATAAGGTTATCGATCAGGTATCTGTCTGCGACGGTCTTTCCATTAAAAACGAAATAATTTATTTTCAACAAATCTCGCGTTTGAGAATGTGCAACGCAATCATCACTGCACGTCACCTATCTTACTTATATATCTCGTCTCCTTCTTCATCTCCTTTATACCCATCATCACCATTGCTATTATCACAATAGTGTGATCAAAACAATCACAACCGTTGTCACAATTACTACTACTACTACGACGATGATCAAAACAACTAAATACAACCACAACGGCCACCACTGTCTTCATACAGTGAAATTTAGAATTCCATGGTGAAATCTAGCCACCAGTTGAATATGTTTTCATGGTCTTGCGACATAATAAATATCCTTACTAACTCCTTAAGCTCTAAATCAGACACTTGATATAGAAAGGTAACGAAGCAGACTAACTTCGCATTTTGGTTATAGCCATGTATTTCATAATTGCTCAAAATAGGTGTTTGCTTAAGGTTTGCTTGGCTTTTCTTTGCTTATAGTAGTTGAACCAGTTCAAATCTTTCTGTTCACCTGACATGGGCAACATGGCGATGTCGATGGGTGTGAGGAAGTCGCCAGGTTATTCTTGATGTAGTCTCTGCAAGGAATACTGCTCCGATGGTCTAGTGGTTAGAGCGTCCGCTTCGGATGCAGAAGGTCGCGGGTTCAAACCCCGGCCAAGTCATACCAAAAACTTATAAAAAGGTAATAACATCTGCCTCGCTAGGCGCTCTGCATTACGAGGTTTGTGTTAGGACTCGTCTGCCTGGCGTCAGGATAATTCGATTGGGTGGGACATCACGCCGCATGTCTCCTCATGATGCCCCAGTGCTAGACATCACTATAAATTGCCACATTGGAGACGTTGTAGCGATATGATTGAAAAGTTCTTTAAGCTACTTTAAAAATCCAAATCACACATACACACACACACTGCAAGGCTTCTTTTCAACACGCTGGATTCGAGTTTACAAGAACACCATCAATGTACTTTCACTATGGTTTCGTGAATCATCGCCTTCAAGATATGTAATATTTATTTCGTTCTAGCTTGTTTGTGGCACATGCGTTAGTAAATATCAATTAATCACCAACAATACTCCAACCAATGATGTTTGGCTTTTTTTCGTTTACTTCAGAACTGCAAGGACGCTCCATGTCTCCAGGTCCACCTCGATGTAACCTAAATCTACAATGCAAAGATGTCATCTAGTTTTACCGTGAAATAGTTTCTTTGAAATAAACAATTAAATCCATAGATAGACTTTGAATCTGTTTATTTGCTATGTATGCCATGTTCTCGTTCTGAAGCCCTTTTATATTTGATACAGAGAAAATAGTTGGTATAGAAAGGGAATCAGTAATGTTAATGTGAATAAGGAGAAACGTAACTAAAAAGCAAATAACAACCCACACAACACCAAAAGCGGCCAAAAAGTCAAGAAGCTATTATGAAATAATTCCGACATCAAATAAGTAATGATTCGTGAATCTAAGCAAAACAGTAAGATACCCCTTGTAGCTATAAGAGTTGAAAAAGGAAAAGTAAAGCAAAATCAACCACGCAAAACAATGGAATACAGCACACATAATGTAATTATTTACAAAGTATTTCATTCAGAATGTTTGAAAATTATAGATTAATATTTAACACGGTAGAATTTTGCTAGATACATGAGAAAGTGTGATATAAGATTCTCTCGATGCAATAAGTCTGGCAACAGAGGAGTATAAATGATGTTATTTTAATGTATAAAGAAATAACAAAGCTCAACTTCATCTATTACAAATAAATTTAAAATATTTCCAAGCACAAAAATATGAGCTAAAGGTTATATTCCTGTTCGATGCCTATCATGGTGCAAATAAAAGACAATTTCTTTCCATTGACAAATACATCATTTTTATAAACATAGCCTTAGATATATCAAATGTATTTTTTCGAGACGATTAAAGTTTTAGGTTAGATACATTGATTTAAAAATGAAAAGTGACATTCCTTGAAACCAAAACCTACTGGAAGAGGAAGATAGATGTATTTTATGGACAAGTCAAATTTTTAGATTGACAGGTAATAAGATGAAAAGATATATGTATTCAGTTGTACCATGCAACTATGGAAGACAGAATGAAACAATAGTTTTGCAATACCTGACACAGTTAATTCAGAGATAGCCTTGACCTTAGCATCTATAGGGTTATATTGTCCATGTCCCACAATATGTCCTAGAAATGTTACACAAGGACGGCAGAACTCACTTTGCTTAATTTGTCAAACTTGCATAAGTGAGTCTGTCAAAGAATTTCCGAATTGTTGCTAAATGTTCTTTCCAGGTGCCGTTGTAGATGATGACATCATCGATGTAAGCATCACAATTATCTAGACCAGAGGTAAACATAATTTTTAAATGTTGAAAAGTACTTTGCGAACCCTTCATCCCAAACGGCATCATTGATAACGTCCATCTATAGTCACGAATGCCGAAATTTCCTTTGCCCTCTCCGTCAGTGGAATTTGCCAAAATCCTTTCAGAAGGTCAAATTTGGTGACATACTTGGCATTTCCAATTTTATCAATGCAGTCACCGATTCTTGGTAATGGAAATGAATCTGACTTAGTCACACTGTTCACCTTCCTATAATCAGTGCGCATACGAAAAGGTTTCTCTGGTTTCGGAACAAGTATACATGGTGAACTCGTCACTTTTACCCGGCTCTATGAAATCATTCTCCAACAAATACTAAATTAATTTTTTCAAGTATTCCTGTTTGAGAGGGTTCATCCGATATGGGTGTTGTTTCACAGATTTAGAATTCACAATTTCAACGTCATGATAAATTTTCTCTGTCTTCGTGGGAACATCTGGAAATAAGTGCTCATATTCAAATAATAACTGATTAAGTTCATTCCTTTCTTGTTGTTGCGAATGCGAAAGTTTCTGGTCCAGATTATTCGTAATTTCCGAATTCCAAAGATTTGTCGCTCCAAAATCAGTAGAAACCGATTGAATTCCTTCACTTGAATCTTCAGTGAGTGGAACAGGTACAACTAAATTAATTGCATGTTTTACCTGGCTATTTCTCTCAATATACTGGTACTCCTATAATTTATTTAGATTAGAGCACTATTATTATAATTTAACTCAATCATTTTCCTCTTAACTTTGTAAGGGCCGTAAAGTCTAAATTGAAGAAAATCTTGACGAATGAGCAAAAGAGAATGAACTCTATTACAAGACTCAAAAGTTCTCTCCATTGATGTTCTGTGAAACCGTAACTTCACTTTTGACTTGAATTGCTGAGTGCCAAATTCAAACATAACTAGCTGGAAAATTCCAGACATAAAAGTTGACCCTTGACCAGATTCAACAGATCTGGGAAGGCCAAACTGAGTAAAAACAAACTTTATCAAAGTTTTTACTATAGCTTCAGTTTTAATATGCCTCAAAGGAATTGCCTCTGGGAATCTTCTTGACGCACACATAATGGTCAACAAATATTGGTTGCCTGACTTGGTCTTAGGTAAGGGACCAACACAATCTACCATAATTCTGCTAAATGATTCGTCAAATGCAGGAATAGGTTGCAGATGAACCTTCGATATCATCTGATTGGGATTTCCTACCATTTGACAAGTATGACAAGATCTACAGTATTTAAAAACATCACTTTTGACTTTTGGCCAATAAAAGTGAGCCAAGATCTTGTGATAAGTCTTATTAATCTCTAAATGACCAGCCAGAGGAGTTTCATGGACCAAATGAAGTATTTCTTGTCTGTAAGATGTTGGAACTACGATCTGATAGTTCACTGACCACTCGTCATTAGCAGGTACCTCAAAAGGTCTCCATTTTCTCATAAGAATTCCATTTCTGATGAAATAACAGACTGGTACTTCAGTGGCTTCAGGTTCACTAATGGCCCTCTAAAACAAGCAGAACATCTCAGGATCTTTCTCCTGTTCGACGACAAGTCATTGTGGTTTGTCACCCTGATTTGAAAAAAGAGAATGAGTATTTAAAAGAGGATCACTGTGATCAATACCTTTTGATTGATCCAAACAAGGAGTGAAAGTGACCTCATCAAAAGCCTGACCAATACATGTGTCAGCTAAAGGAATATTTTCTTTATCAAAATCATTCTCAAGAGCTTTCTTTGCCATAGCTCTGGTAACTGCACAAGCTGGGTATAAATCAGGGAATTCTTTTTCAATAAGATCAACTTTCGGATCCAAATAAGGCTTGCCAGTTACAAGTGGATTAACCACAACCATGTCTCCAGCTAGGTCGTTGCCTAGTAACAAATGAATGCCCTGAACTGGTAAAGTAAACACGATACCGACTGTCACAGGTCCTGAAACAAAGTCTGATGACACATTTGCACAATGGAGAGGAACATTAATAAAGCCGAACTATACTTCCTGAATACGAACACTCTCATTAGAAGACGACTTCTCAGAAAATGGCAAAGTGCCTGATAATAAAAGACTCTGAGAAGCTCCTGTGTCCCTTAACGTTTTAATAGGAATCGGATTGGCCAAATCACCCAAGAGTGATATAGAACCCTTCGACATGAATGGTTCATAATTCTCCATAATAAAATCAGCCTGGGCTTTTTGAGACCCAACAAATGTACGGTTTTCAATACATGACCTTGACCATGACCTCTTAAAAATAAGAGCATTTGGGATAGGTCTATCTTGATTCTGATGCTTATATATCAAATTGATGCAATCAGAAATAACGTGTCCTTTTTTCTTGCAATAGGTGCACGTAGGAAGAGACAAGGATTTTTAATCAAGCTTATCAGAAGCTTGATTTTTAAAAGTTGTGCCAGATTGAGTTTTAGAATTAGTCGTATTAGGCTGAAATACCTTTCTACTAGTAGACTGCTGAGTGAAAGATTTGCTTATAACATGAACTTTATGAGTCAAAGAATAGTTATCAGCAGCACGAGCAGCATTTTCCAAGGTTTCGATCTTATGCTCGTCAAGATAAGTCTTAATGTTACTATGGACACAGTTCTTAAACTCTTCAAGTAATACAAGTTGTCTGAGACTTTCATAATCTTGATTAACTTTCTCGGCTAAACACCACCTATCAAATAACTGCTCTTTTTGTCTTGCAAACTCGACATGAGTTTCTCCAGCTTCTTTTTTATAGTTCCTGAAATTTTGCCGATATATCTCAGGGACTAACTCAAAACCCTTTAGATGCTTTCCTTAACCAGATCATAGTCAGCACTTTGCTGTACTGGCAGAGATGCATACATATTTCGGGCTTTGTCAAAATAAGGAAAATATTTGTCTACTTCTTTCTCGCTAAAAGGGAGCACTAACTTAAAATTCTTAGTAATATCAAAACTTGAATTTGTATGCAAATTGGGATCGTGCATTTCACTTGCCAGCTCTATTTCTTTTATTCTAAATTGATATTCTCTCTCTCTCTCTCTCTCTCTCTCTCTCTCTCTCTCTCTCTCTCTCTCTCTCTCTCTCTCTCTCTCTCCCTCTCTCTCTCTCTCTCTCTCTCTCCCTTATCTAATTGCATTAGTTCTTTCTGTAACTGCATTTGTCTCTCTCTCTCTTCGATTCAAATTCCATTTGTATCTGTTTCTCCTCTTTCTGTCTCTCTCTCCTCTTTCTCAAATTGTAACTGCATTTGTTTCTCTTCTTTCTGTAGCTGCATTTGTTCTTTCTGTAACTGCATTTGTTTCTTCTCTTTTTCCAATTGCAACTGCATTTGTTTTTCTTCTTTATCTTTCTGAAGTTCCAGCTTTCTTAACTCTAATTTCATCTTGTATTTTAATTTCAATTCCTTTACTTTTATGTCAGTCTGATACAGACTTAATGATCGAAGCCAAAACACTTTTATCCAAACCACTCTTTTCTACCAAATGCTGAACCAAAATGTTTTTTATTTCATGCTTCGTTAAAAAAGCTTTTGCCTCAGAAAGATCATATTTTCTGGCAAGTTCAAGCAGTTCATCTTTTTTCAAACAATCAACTGCTCCTGGGTAGGAGCTGAAAGAAAGATCTCCGCTTTTGATGACATTGTGAAAAAACCTGTTGATTTCACTAAAGATTTTTAAAAAAAAAATGTGAAATAATACTTGGGACCTAAAAATTTCAAACTTTTTGGGAATTTAAATATCAAAAAGCAAATTTTATGAAGTATTTTTGCACAAAAATTCGTATATCCCAAGGAGGACAAACCCAATTTTCTTGTTACGTGTCTAGGCTCGTACAAAAGGTAACAAGAAAAGAGTAAAACAACAAGTTTTGTAAACTTTAACAAATAATGTATTTCCCTAGAAAAACAAAGTAAAGATGAGAAAAATAACTTTCGATTTTCAAATCAACTCCAAAAATAAACCAAGAATTAAAAAATAGAAGTCCTATCAATGAAAAGTCCTACAAGAACCTGAGTTAAAGTCCCGATTAAATTCTAGGATGGAAAGCGATGGCGTATGCCGTAACCTTCAGAGTGTTGTGGTGTCAACAGTTCCTTGTTGAATCACATAAAATAATATTCCAGTTTTTGAATTCCGAATAATTTCAATAAATGCCTTTGTCCAAGAATTCTGATGATCACTAGTATTTTCCAGGGAAAGAATCAATAATTGGAACAAAAATAAAAAAATCAACCCAAACTGGTCACACAAAAAAAAAACACTTTTGGGTGTCAAAGATTTAGAACCCAAATTGCTAGTTCTTCGCAAGAAAACTGTTATACAGTAAGTTAAGACGCAAAACAGATTCCCATATGAGGGTCACGTGGTCACCTTCTAGAACACGTAGAATAGGTTTTACATGCTAATAATCACATACTCTAGGTATGGCCTTGACTCCACTGATTGAATCTTACTCTTAGAATGAACAAAAAAAAATATAAAAAAGTTGTTTACTAGAACTCTATCTGATTTCTGTATCAAGGTCAGAAACTAGATACAAAGATTCAGCTACTGGATGTTTATCAGGTCAAAGAGAACTGAACTGAATTTCTAAAAAAAAATATCAAATCCAGTAGACCAAGTTATCATGAAAATAACATGTAATGGAATAAAATAAATTTTTTTAAAAAAAAATTAAAACTAACAAACAAGCAATTAAATTACATATACATAACACTAATTGAAAAAGAAATGCAAAAAGGTAAACTGATGAAAGATATAATTAGATTCACAGAAGATAAGATATTACATTAATATATATTTTTATGACAACGAAAAAAACTTTAATGAAGATCTTAAGGAACTGTATCAGGGCCTTAATCAACAATGACATCTTAGATTATAACATACACTTGGTATTGATAGAATCCATCTCATTCTAACAAACATGATAAAAGAAAATATTGATCATTCAAGACAAAAACAGATTCAATTTTATGTCAAATAAACATGCCAAAATATTGATAGTATGTTTGAATTTGTTGCATTTCTTTCACGTATATTTCTGTTCCTCTTGATTCCTCGCATCCCTTGCACATACTCGAGACCTTGCTTTTCTTAGGGTTTTTTTTCTCCCTCTTCTTCTCTAAAGTCCATTTCATGGTTTTAAACAAGTTCTGAAGTTAACGTACTTTATTTGCTACCCATTGATTTGAATCTTGTTTTACGCGATAGTCACAATTCATATAATGAAATGGATGTGTGGAGATCACGAAAGTTAGCTAAACATGATCTCAAGAGTAGAACGTATGATCGCTTCAGTGTGATTTTCTAAGCTGTGAACAGTGTGTCGAATTCTAAATTGGTGTGTTCGACATGGATTATTCAAAATCTTGAAAATATGCAGAATTGAAATATAACTGAGTTCCAAAAACATTGTTATTAGAAATCCCAATAAGCATAAAATAAAAATACAATCCCAAAAATAAGTACCCAGACATAATAAACTATTAATGTGTTAATAATGACTTTAATGTTGACCACGTTATGCCATATGTCTATTTTGATTTATCTGATCGATATAAATAAATAAATATTTCCACTGGACAAATGCTAGATTATGTATTTAGTTTAGCCGACAACTCAGTATTGAGGGAGTGATAACTTCCTTTTGGTAGGAGTGTTGCACAATCAATTTCTTTCCGTGCTGAATTGTTATATTGTACATGGCTTGCATTACTCTGTCTGTTTACAAACATCTTCTTGATCCAATTCGGTCTCTCACATTTCATTTCTATCACTCAGAATGTGGCGGAAATCGACTTGATAGTTTTCAATCCTGTCTTTTTTTTTCTTTCTTCTCTAATCATATTTATTACACATCTAAGAAAATGGCTATATTATTGTCGACTTATTACATTTGGAAGTCTGCATCAGCTTGTTCAAATGAGGTGAGTTTAGGTTAAATTTAATACCTTGTTTTTTGATTTTATAGAAATGGCATGCAATACGTCGTTTTATTCCTTCATTTTCCGATACGCAGCTTTTACTACCTGTATCAAGATCTAAAATCTAATTATTTTTGATAAACTCAGGCAATCTGTGTTCTGTATTACATTTTTTACTGCTCTCTTCATCAGCCTTATCATACAGGTCGGCCAGTCTTTGAAACATCCTTTCTGTTAATCTAATCATATTGTCTGCTTCCTCCCAAGTGTTAAACGGTTCATTTCATCTTTTCAGTTTTACCAATACGTAAGTCTACGTTTCATCAGTTTGGTCTTTGAAAGCATTAAAATTTTCTGATGCTATACTGTTGTCAACACGAGATAACTCTTCCTTGTAGTGCATCATTCTCTTTTTCATGTAGGTACTCCAATTCGCAAATTACTAGATTTCGCAATTGCCTGACCTTGCATTCTCCATTGGCAAGGTTTAAAAAAAGTTCAACAATGGTTGCTTTAGAGTTGAACTTCGCACTCTTTAATCAACATTGGACTTAAAAATTACAAGTCTTCTAAAATAACCGAAACGAACTATCAATACTTTCGTTACTAGTTTCGTTCAAATGGAGTCATATCAACAAGCATTTGTCGAGTGGTACTGTATTCATCACATATATTTGATCAACGTCAACTCACATTATCCTTTCATTTCTAAATCTTCGAAACGTTTCAATACATATTTGTCATGTTTGAAATCGACAAATCAACATTTGTATATTGTTGTATGGTATTCTGTAGCATATCTAGCTCTACCAACACTGTTATATTTCCTGGAATCTAAACTAATGTGTTATAAAATTGATGAAAATATCAGTAACATCTATGTAGCACCAATTTAGAAAGAACTATTTGAATTTTATTTCTAATTATTTTACATTCTAGTGCAATGAAGCAACGTGCATAACAGTCACAGTAAACAGATACGGTAAATTAAGTACAACTAATAAATTCTCAAATACCTATATACCTGAAATTGCGAAAGATAAAGACAGATTCAAGCATCCTTCAAAATTTGAGTTTAAAAATGGCTCCCAAAAGCACAATTTTGGAAAATAGAACTAGTTTATGGGACAGCATGTCTCTAAATTGTATACAACACTGATCTTTTTCTTGGGTAATAAGTCCACTATCAATCAGTACCATATGTTTAACCGTGAAATATTGAATGACACGCAAATATAAATTTCACTGTCAGAACATTATATGATACGACGTGTCCAAATTGTGATAGAGTCTGCTGTTTATTTACGATCTCTCTGTCTATCCTAGAAATTTGATGAGCATTAGCGACATTTATGAGGATGTTCCGCTCTCTTCTATTTATACCCAATCCAAGCCGAAGCTCACTTTGTGGTTTATCATTTAACATAATAAGACATTTACGTTGGTCAATAAGTGTCACATTTATATGCTTCAGGCATCTATAAGGGAACCATAAAACCGATAAATCAGTCATAAAAACATCACTTGTTTGTCCATTAATACGTATCACTCATCGGGAAAATTCTCCAAAACACTGGGTATAAAAGAGGGAATATCTTATCCGCAACCAAATGGAAGCGGTGGACTCACCTTATCGTAAAAGCCAGGTAAGTGCATTGAAACCAAGTGAGACGCAAATATAGCGACGGTTGTAAAGCAAACACGATCTAAAAGGCTTTGGCATCAACAAGATAAAACGACTCACATGATTAGACATTTTTATTTAATTGATGAAATTCTATATCCATTACTTTTAAGCTTCTTATACAATGTCTGCAGATGACTGGTTGAGATACAAAAGTCTTGGAATCACATAGGGCCATTCTGTCTTTTGCTTCACGTGTATTGAGAATTGGTAGCAAGAGGACCTTAATATTTTCTTGCTGCAAGGTAATAACATCGAAGAGCAGGATATAAATTTGTATGAACCTTACACTTCTGAAAACCTTCTTTACAAGCAAACATTTAATTGGCTACATAAAAATTTGAGCCATTAATGCATCCTATTACGATCTAAGTTCGCTTACGCGAATGGGAGTAAGAACACACCTTTTGCA
>JAECUM010077728.1:0-13297 GCA_016617855.1 Megalonaias nervosa
ATATATACATACATACATACATACATACATACATACATACATACATTGAATTTGGTTACTTTTTTTGTTTTTATTTTAAAGTTAAACCTGTTTGCTTAAGATTCGTCAGCTTCGTAAACGCAAATGCAATAATGCTCTAGAGAAAATATTTTTAAATCAGACACAAATACCAGAAAGTCCCCTCACAAAATGCATTCATATATCCATATTCAATTTTCTTAAAGGAAATTTCATCCAACCATTAAAAACAACTTATACACACTATATAATATAATGCCGAACGCGGCTAAATCACCGGATATTCAGCGATCATCCTCTAAACATCAATAACCACCTCCA
Organism: Megalonaias nervosa; assembly: GCA_016617855.1. NCBI lineage: Eukaryota > Metazoa > Mollusca > Bivalvia > Unionida > Unionidae > Megalonaias > Megalonaias nervosa. The sequence continues at coordinate 340 of JAECUM010077728.1, forward strand.
CAACGCCATATCACATACATACATACATACATACATACATACATACATACATACATACATACGTACATGTTTAGACAAAATCTAGAGTTTTGATTTTATTTCGTTATCATCATAAGGTATATAACTCTATAACCAAAGACAATCTGTTGAAAAATTGATGCAAAAAATCGATACCCTGGCACTGAAAGTCCAGTGACGTAAACACATGATCTTCAGTTGATTATGATCTCAACCCTGATAAATAAACCATTCATCTACGTAACTGAGCACACCATAGAATGATGAAGCTTTCAATTCATCAATAACTGAGGCAAGGAACAGATTGAAGCAAATGGGGTATTTCACGTAACGATCTCCAAAATTTGCATTTAGTGTAATGCATTCAATTCGACATTTATAATCTGATAATTCATTCTCAAATTGAATTTTTCTCCCTATATATTGAGTTTATTCTATATAGTGTTTATTGATGTTCAATAGATAACACGCAACTGATCAATATTCTATCACCGCTCCGGTGGCCTAGTGGTTAGAGCGTCCGCCTCGGATGCGGGAGGTCGTGGGTTCGATCCCCGGTCGAGTCATACCAAAGACTTACAAAAATGGTACTAACAGCTGCCTCGCTTGGCGCTCAGCATTAAGAGGTTAGTGTTAGGACTGGTCGGCCTGGTGTCAGGATAATGTGACTGGGTGGGACATCATGCTACATGTTTGCGTCACGATGCCCCAGTGCTAGACATCACTATAAACTGCCACACTGCAGACATCGTAGCGATATGACTGAAAAATTGTTAAAGCTACGTTAAAAATCATAATCACATAATCACATCAATATTCTATCAATTGCTTTACAAAGTTCACTTGTGTAAGTAATTAAAATCTAAAACTCATGAAAATTAACGAAATCTTATCGTGTAAATCTCACATTTTAAGTTCGATGAAACAAACTTTCCTTTGTGGACTGTAATAGGTAATGTTTTAATTCTTTGTTACATCAAGCGTAAATCCTATAAATAGAATTAAACTTTGAATTGGCTATACTTTTACATGGGTTCCTGGCAACTTTGTCTTTGTTGTTTAGCTAAAACGGCATCGATATTGCTCGTGAAATCATCCTTCTATTCATGATAAGCTAAATCACCAGTCTAGCCCAAGTCGTCATGATACTTCTTTATTGAACTCTGATCTACTTTATTAAGCCGCTAATTACGGCGCAGGTAATCTATATTTCAACACTAAATGATAATTGTCATTTTTACTATGGCTCGGTCAAGTAGACTTCTGGCGTGACTTCGAGAGGTAAAGATCCATATAAAAAGATTGTAATGTTGAAAACGAGGCTTACCAAAACTGATAAAGTTGCCTATTGGTTGACGGACTGGTTAACGTTCTTTTTAAACCTTAGCTAACATCAATGCAGAATTTACATTTTTTTATGTGTTAGACAGACCAGACGAAATATAGGTAATATAGGATTTTCACCACCGCACAAAAATGTAGCAAATAGATTGTAACACTAACTCTGTGTTTACATCAAAGTGGAACGCAATACCAGCTTTTGTACCAACATTCAACTGCCTCTCAAATATATTATAAATATGTTTACATTTCTCGCTTGTACGTAAATAATGCTGATGAAACTCAGTATATTGATGGCGTATCTTTGCTGCAACCCCCCCCCCAAGAAACATTAATCAGCGACACCTATCGGTAACATTTCATTACACACAGTTTTACCAGACTCGCATTCTGCGCGGATCTCCGAGTCACGCGATAGACTGGTTAAATGAGACCATGTTATACCTCATTAAGAAAATTGGATAGGTCGTTTTTGACACAAACAAGAAATGAACGCAGTGATTTTGTCATGTGCTTTTTAGCTTGTACACTCTGTGGAAATACCATCTCTATGTGTGATTAATTTAAATACCTGAGTGACATTCATTTTCAGATTTACTTATAAATGGCTTGAACATATTAGAAACATTTTGATTTCAGTCGGAGGAATTTATCTGCTCTATCAAACATTAATATGTAATCGTCACGCTCCTGATATATTTACAACTAGCATATGCAGTCTTCCAGTAGAGTCAACGCGTTGGGAAAACATACCATGACGAGACAGAAAATGAACTGTGTGCGATGTGGATGACATAGGTGATACATTTCGCTGTTTAATTTTCGTCTTTTTTTCTCAAGAGAAAGATGTCAATACATACCATCTTATTATTATACTATTTATAATGTAATAAAGTCTGGTAAACTCGTAATATTGTATTAATCCTAATGTAATAAAGTCTGGTAAACTCTTAATATTGTACTAATCCTAATGTAATAAAGTTTTGTCAATATTAACAAGTCTTTAAATTTGTTGCCATAATTATGAAAATAAATTATGTAACGGCCAGTAACGTACAACTGAATCGCCAACTGGACGTGCACGTGTATATTTATTTGTGTGATAGTATGTACGTATACAAATGTATGTCTATGTGTATGTATGGGTAGGTGTACGTATATGTATACGCGCTTGTATGTGTAATACGTTACAAAAGTTGTTCTTCATAATGTGCTGTTCGCATTGTGTTTTACATTATACGATACTAATTCACAACCCATATTTGTCATATATCAGCTTGTACATTAAAACGTTCAATAACAACTCTCCACACACACTGCCACTGACACCTAACATGTAAAAGCATTGCGTTGCCCTCATATACCGCCCGCGTGTACAACACTTATTAATATCAGGCATTTCTGATTGGCTGAACAGGTCACGCGCGTTCTACAGTAATACAACGTACTGGTGTCTTAACGATTGCCTCAGCTTAACATAAAAACCGCTGTGTGCTCGCGTGTGATAATTTTCGATCTCAGTATGGAAGTTTTATTTATAAAACATTGAGATAAATTTGCTTCCCAAAGCACACTGTTTTACAGTTTTACTGAGATGTGTTCCCTAAAGACACTATTTAAGTGAACTGTGAACTATAGATGTTGGCGTTCACCAATATTATATATATATATATATATATATATATGTATATATATATATATATATATATATATATATATATATATATATATATATATATATATATATATATATATATATATATATATATATATATAAAGCATCGTATTGATCTCTACAAAGGTTCATTCTTGTATATCACTGTCTTCCTTTGATATGGATCAACACTGATTAACTATAATCTCCTTGAATATCCGAGGGATTATATATATTCTAATGAAACAGACCATATGCAATATTTCAGTATTTAAAAAAGTAAAGTGTTGTTACTATATTAAAAGTAGAGGCCCCGAGTGGCCGAGTGGTCTAAAGCGCTCACTGTTATGGATCATTGCCATCTCACCTTTGTCTACGTGGGTTTGAGTCTCAGGTTCGGCCAATGTGGGTATGTGGTAAAGCTTGCCAGTAGCTTCTAGTGGGTCGGTGGTTCTTTCAGGGTTTTCCCAGGTTCTTCCTCCACCATTGATCTGGCCGCCATGTATAGCCTTTCTTGTGTTGAAAGATGGCGTTAAACCCTACAACAACAACAACAACAACAACAACTATATTAAAAGTAACTCATTTGTCCTAGAGAATATGAAGATGTATTGAAGTAAAATAACCAGGGTCTTCGGGAGAAGACCTGTGAAAATTCGAGAAATTCAAAAATCATATAATCAGAGGTTATAAGTTTGCTAAACCATCGTCACCTCCGTTCTCTTCAGTATTTGGGTGCATACCAGATCGGTCTATACTCCAATTAAAAATATGAGCATTATTGTGAGGAAACGAAAATGGGACGGACGGACGGACGGACAGAAAGAAGGTCGGACAGGCATTGTTTAATATCACCCGTTTTCTACAAAAGGCGTGGAACGATACACTTATTAAGTTATTACTTGTAATATTCAACATACTTAAAGTATGAAGTATGCATGATCAAAGTAGCCCAAAACTATGATGTCAGTGGAAGCATAAAGTGCAAAGTATATACAAGAAGAGTACTCCAAACAGATCTGATGTCCCCGAAGGAACAGTATTACTAGACCACCAGAGACAATGACATTTTGAGAGCTGTGTTGAGGGTATGTGATCTGCTCCATGGCATTATTGAACAGCCACAACATGACAAACCTATAAATGCTCTGAATTTTAGCATGACACGATTTAAGTATGACAAAATCAAAATGACACGATTTAAGTATGACAAAATCAAAATGACACGATTAAGTATGACAAAATCAAGATGACACGATTAAGTATGACAAAATCAAAATGACACGATTAAGTATGACAAAATCAAAATGACACGATTAAGTATGACAAAATCAAAATGACACGATTAAGTATGACAAAATCAAGATGACACGATTAAGTATGACAAATCAAAATGACACAAATTAAGTATGAAAAAATCAAAATGACACGATTAAGTATGACAAAATCAAAATGACAATTAAGTATGACAAAATCAAAATGACACGATTAAGTATGACAAAATCAAAATGACACGATTAAGTATGACAAAATCAAAATGACAATTAAATATGAAAAAATCAAGAGGACACGATTAAGTATGACAAAATCAGGATGACACGATTAAGTATGACAAATCAAAATGACACAAATTAAGTATGACAAATCAAAATGACACAAATTAAGTATGACAAATCAAAATGACACGATTAAGTATGACAAAATCAAAATAACAATTAAGTATGACAAAATCAATATGACACGAATAAGTATGACAAAATCAAGATGACACGATTAAGTATGACAAAGTTAAAATGACAATTAAGCATGAAAAAATCAAGACGACACGATTAAGTATGACAACATCAAGATGACACGATTAAGTATGACAAAGTTAAAATGACAATTAAGCATGAAAAAATCAAGACGACACGATTAAGTATGACAACATCAAGATGACACGATTAAGTATGACAAAATCAAAATGACACGATTAAGTATGACAAAAGATGACACGATTAAGTATGACAAAATCAAAATGACAATTAAGTATGACAAAATCAGAATGACACGATTAAGGATGACAAATTCAAAATGACACGATTAAGTATGACAAAATCAAGATGACACGATTAAGTATGACAAAATCAAACTGACACGATTAAATATAACTAAATCAAAATGATACGATTAAGTATGACAAAATCAAAATGACACGATTAAATATGACTAAATCAAAATGATACGATCAAGTATGACCAAAAAAAATGAGACGGTTATGGATGACAAATTCAAAATGACACGATTAAGTATGACAAAATCAAAATGACATGATTAAGTATGACAAAATCAAAATGATACGATTAAGTATGACAAAATCAAAATGACAATTAAGTATGACAAAAACAAAATGACACAATTAAGTATGACAAAATCAAAATGACACGATTAAGTATGATAAAATCAAAATGACATGATTAAGTATGACAAAATCAAAATGACACGATTAAGTATGACAAAATCCAAATGACTCGATTAAGTATGACCAAATCAAATACAGTATTCTAAGTCCCTGATTTAAAAAAAAAAATGAATTTCGTGTAGTTCATTTAGAATGCAACATAGTAATTTTATATGAGTAACTTTACTCAGACACCACTCCAACAACAACAACAACAACAACAAAACGGCTGTTATTGTGAGACCTTTCGTCAAGCAAATGGATTAAAGTTTATAAATCATTCCATGCCAAGTTAGGGGAATTTTTGGTTGTCATATTGGCACTTGTACTAAAAGAAAAATACCTAGATTCAAGTACCACGAAGTGCCAGGGACAGAAGAGCCATCGGAGTTATGAGAATTTTTGTGTACGGTTGTCCCAACAATACATTGTGGTTATAGGAACTGTTGTCCGCCCCCAAAAAATAAAGTTAAAGAAACAACTGAAAGGTCAAAATACATACATACATAACATACATACATACATACATATGTACGTACGTATGTGCGTACGTGCGTGTGTGCGTGCGTGCGTGCATGCATACATACCTACTTATATACATACATACGTACGTACGCGCGTGTGTGTGTGCGTGCGTACGTATATTCATACATACATACATACATACATACATAATCAAACAGAAAACGAAGGAGACTGACGGATACTGCCAGTGCTGTTCGTGGAGTAAAACAAAGATAGAAAACATTTTACATTTCAAAGAAAATAAACCCCGAAGCCTTGCAGACCATTCCATCTTGCTTTGTTGTTTGCTAAAAAGGCTGATAAATCATACTAATCCGTTAAATGAATGCCTTGATTCAAGACCTTAGGGCTGATGGGCAAGTGACACGAACAAATAACTATCATCTGATAATCATTATTGCCAAACACGAATAAATCATTCTTCTGCGCAAGTGCTGTACACTAGAGACCGTTTCATGAATCAATAATAACGCAAGGAAACACAAAGACGCCTGAAGTAATTCATACAGTATTATATGTTCATGTAACACAACTTTGCATAGAGTTAGCCCTAACCTAATAGGTTTCTCTTATATTACATCTATATGCTACACGTATACGCATTACATTATATGACTAAGGCATTTTTATGTTCAAATATTTTTATAATCACCATATTTTAAAGAGGGAGGAGACTTTCTTAAAAAAAATCAGGGTCGTCAATGATGCAAATATATCATTTGAATTATTGCATATAACCAACGGCTTTCATCAGTCATCACCTATGTTGGCGTTAGAGTTGCTTGCGAAATCATTCTCTCATTTTGTTCAGAAGCTAATTCATCAGTCAGGCCTGCCTTTCCGGCCTCCTCGTTTAGAAAGACCGCTTCATCCCTGCTCTTTAACTAAGTGATTTCTATTTCAACACCAAATGCTAATGATAATTGTGACTATTTCCGCGTCATTACCAAAGTTTTGCAAATCCTATTCGTTCTCTTAAGCGGGTAATTAGAGACAACGAGAAACGCGACCAGTTGAGAAATTAGCGCACTGCTTTTCACTAACGTTGTTAGTATTTTAACCTTAAAACGAGATAGCTGCTTTCGATGACATTGTGCGCTTTTGGTACTTTTTGTCTGGCGCAGTGATAAATATCGTGCAAGCTTTAATTGGTTTCGCACTTGATCAAAATTCTGTATAATATTTCTTCTTATATATTTTATTTCTTGAGAAATATAAAAAGTCCAAAACTCACCCTCTCATCATCGTCCTTATAATTCATTACCAATCATTCATTATGCACATTATGTCAAAGGATCTGGAAATTTCTTGCCGTCAATAAAGTTCGGATGTATGTGAAAATTTACAAAGAACATACAGCTATTTAAATGTAAACAGATCTGGTATAAAATATGCATAGACAACAGAAATATAGGTAGATGGTAATAAAATAGAAAAATAAAACACAATTGAATAGTTAGCTGCTTAGCTATTCAACGAGGCAGTTTCAAGAAAGCTATACAATCACATACGAAATGAAAAGTCGTTCAGATTTTTATTACTCTCACTGCATCTATGGCATTCCAAGTGTTCGGGTCGTTACCGGCGTTCAAAGCGTTTCGGTCGTTACAGGCGTTCCAAGCGTTTCAGTCGTTACAGGCGTTCCAAGCGTGTCGGTCGTTACAGGCATTCCAAACTCGATTCTCGAAGTTGTTTATAGTCACCTCTAGCTTGAAATCATTATCTTTTATGCACATCTCCATGTCGGTTACCTTTACACGCTTTTATTACAAGGATTGATTTTGTGTGATTTTCTTTGACTTTTGTATGAAAAACATGTATATATGGATGGATGATTAACAGAGGTTAGTGTGTGTATTCTATGATCGCAAGAAAATAATGCATGATAAACTAACATTTGAGTTGAGCTTTATTTTTAATTCCAGGAGACACTACCGTATTTTCTAGAATAAAGTATCTTTACCCATGTCATGGCCATGACTAAATGCCTGGTAAGTCAGAATAAATGGATTGATATTAGAGTAGGGACGTCCAACCTTTTTTTTTTCTCTTTTTGTTTTGGTTGGGGTCCTAAACAGATATAAATCTTAATGTCGCGGGCCGCATTTTGTAATGGATATTAAATTAAAATGCATATTTTCAAAAGCACAATGTAAAGGACTGAGCCCCATGCACCCCGTAGGCCGCGGTTTCGACACACCTATATTAATAGTATTATGAAGTTATGGTGGATTCTGCACTGCTCATGCTATCATTGTTTTCGCATCTGCACCAGTTTCATTGGAGATTCTTTCAAAGTTTTTCCAGAGAGCAAAACTGTCCATATATTCGTCTTTAAGAGATTTTATTCCATATTTGCGATGGCAAGGTTGTGAGAAGATCTCAGCGGCCGATGGTTCCTAAATCAACAACTGAGTTTAAAAAGTAAAATTATTACCGTATGTATTCCCTTATAAGTCAAATTCAACCGCGAATTGCATAGACCCATATCTGCTGCATCATAATGCGCACGCAGATCTGGGACAATGCAGTTTGCTAAGGCTAATCATAGAACAAACCGCAGATCAGGGTTTATGCTGTTTACAGTTGCAAGCGATTTTAGTTGAGTAAATTCGGCAATAATTAGAAGGGGGTAAACCTACAAGATAATATAAACATGACTTTACATAAATGCTGAACACAACAGACAGCATTAATATCTCGTGTAATTCTCTGCCACCAAAGAAAGCAAGACGATAATGAGAATACAGAAAATTCGGCTATAACATTTGTAGATGCTTTTCTCTTATGCACTTTTGTCAATCTCATATTTGTTGCCATTTGCAATATATAAAGGACATATTTCATTTTCTTATTTCAATTTTTTTTGGCTATGATGATATTTTCTGCGTTACACGAATAAACATGTTATAGGAGATTAGTTCATAATTTCATCGATTGATATATTAATTTTACAAATAAATTTATCTCAGAAACACTCATTGCTGCATTATTTTTGAAATTGCAACGGTATCTAAGTGTTCGATAACTTCAGTAGTCATGTTGAGATACGAGCATTCCGATTAAAAGGCGTATCGAAAACGTTGTCAAATTTGTCAGAAATATTACATGGTTTGATTTTGTCAGAACTAAATATAATTTCAGATCTGGCGTTCGTTTGATGTTTATCAGAAAAAGGACATGATAGGTGGCGGTGGAAGTTGCACCAGTTGTCAGTCGGAACCCAATGCCTCATGTCAGTAAACGTCAATACATCACATCGTCTTTGGTTTATTTTCGTTCCAAAACTACACGGTTTTCTTATATTGGTGCTCTATTTGCTTGTATGTGCACTCTAGTTAACACACGTAAAATCTACCTTTTAAGTCTTGCGTGATTCAAAGATCGACGGTAAGTTATATTATATGACATTATGGTTTTATCATGTTTAAATTTGACATTATGATTTAATCAGACCGCTCGGGTGTCCTAAAGGGGTTGGAGCGTCCCCCTCGGATGCGGGAACTCGAGGGTTCGAAAACCAGGCCGAGTCATGCCAAAGACTTACAAAAATGGTACTAGCAGCTGCCTCGCTAGACGTTCAGCATTAATATGTTAGTGGTAGGGCTGGTCGGCCTGGTGTCAGGATAATGTGACTGGGTGGGACATCTTGCTGTATGTCTGCGGCATGATGCCCCAGTGCTAGATATCGCTATTAAACTGTCACACTGCAGACATTGTAGTGATATGTCTTAAAAATGGTTAAATCTACGTTGAAAGATCCAAATCACACATCAGGCTTTCGTGGTTACTTTTCTTTCACAAAAAAGAACTGCGTATGGATTGCTAGTGAGTAAAGTCCATATACTATGCTGTATCAAACAAGCTGAATGCATGCTATATGCATGCATGGCCGTACAGAGCGATCACGGGCCCTGGGGTAAGAAACACCCGGGCCTCTCCTAGTTCTTGTTTAAACAAAACGTTTCTTTTATAAAATTAAAAAGTATCCCCGGTCACCCCCCCCCCCCTTCTTGTCGACCCTGTATACATGAGTCACAACTTGAATTAAAGGCTTCAATGCATTATCCACACATCAACATGCGTAGGCGTTTGACGTTCAACATTATCAGTTAATGAAACTACTAGGGAGAAATTTGAAAATGTTGATGGAAGAAGTGCATGAAATATGAGATTCGGAAAGAGTAGCTCTAAACTCTAATCAACCCGGTCCGATATCTGCTGAAAAGCAGTTTAATAGAAATGTTGAATGCAGCAGTAAATAAATCCTAAGGTCGGGAGCAAGTATTCTTCATGCTTCTTGACATTGATTGAACCATTAACTTTGAGATATATATTTGCACAGAAGAAAATCCATTTATATTTTATTCCTCCACAGATCAGTGCAATTACAAGAATAACCGATTGAGGGCACAAAGGGAATATATTTAAAATGAAAAGAACAGCGTGGAAGACACATGCATACAGTCAGTCATACACACGTATATACATAAAAGGATTTGTTATACATTCACACACACACACACACACACACACACACACGCACACGTACTCTCAATTGATCTATTATCATATGTTTTTTTCTTACCTGTCCTACCTCCCTTGTCTTTTTTTAAATATCTGTAATGAAAAATATATAGATTACAATATCAATGTATATCGAGGATCTTTGAGCAATGTCTTGACATTTTTGATAGACGCTTATATTTATAATTCCATAATTTCAAGATAATGAGTTGCTTACCCTAGTGTACGTTTGAAATTAGTTCATGAAACTCGTTGAATAACATTATATGCCACGAGATGCTTGCAGCTAGTGGCATATTTTATTATTCAGCAAGTTTCATAAATTTGATTCCAAACGAACACGAGCTCAATATTCTGTTTATCACATAAAATTAAGGAGTTGTTTTAGTGCATTGCATAGCGCCACAGTACAGTGATCATGACATCAATAAAGATGTGCATAATGTGAAGAAAATAATGTATGACATTCTGTAATGACCATGACAGTGAATCTACTTAGCATGAATTTTGCAATACATTAGAGACATGACTTTTTTCATGTGACAGGCATTTTATCACTAAAATATACTAGCCATTTATATTAACTTGACGGTGCAGATTTTTTTTAAAAGAAAATGTCATTATTTGCAAAGAACCAAAGCTGTCGACCTATATTATTGTTTTCATTGAACATGCACGAGTTTGGTAAAGTTTTGCCTACGAATATTTTAGTCAAAGTGATGACAAATTCATGATGCATGGCCTAAAAGCAAACATGATACATTGTCCAAGTTATGACAAATCCATGAAAAATTGTCCAAGTAATGACAAATCCATGATACATTGTCTAAACCCTGTCAAACCCATGATACATAGTCTAAGAAATTACAGATCTATGATACATAGTCTACATGATTGCAAATAAATGATACATTGTTGCTAGTTGTAATCGTTAAAACATTTTAAAAACTTTACATAATGTATATGGTGCCAAACTCTGTCATGGTCCTCAAGTGGTAAGTTGTGAAAGTCGAAAGAAAACGGGTATGAATAAACAAGTTATTCTTTTTTTTATATCTGCTTGCTGTAATTGTTCTTTAAGCAAACGCGACAGAAAACAAGTACAACACGATCGTACTGAAATAGACTAATCAGTTGCTGCAGTACATTAGAATGAATACATTTTGTCTTGTCTGTTCTAATATTTACAGTGTTTATAACAGAATAGTTGATTGATATTCTGATAGCATGACTCAGTCTTAATAATTAATGTGCAATACTTTTCCCATAAATTGTAATATGAGATCGTAAAGTGATTTGCCGGAATCTTAACGTTTGTTAATTTGGAAATATGAGAGATACAGAGAGACAGAGAATTTAAGATAAATGCATCACTCAGCAGTTTTTGCAGAGTGTGCCTGGTTAATATGGGAAAAACAAACATTATCTTTATTCATTAACTCGCATACATTTGAATGTCTAAGTGTCTGGTGTTCCATTATTATGCTTGAGCTCTGAGTCACGCCCTATCGAAGTGAATAAAATCATCCATTCCAATAATGGGTAACATCTCAATAGAAGTGAGTAGTTTACGAAGCAGCATGAAATCTGTAGGCAATACTTTCAATATGTTTGCTACAAAAGAATCACTGAACTCCTAAGATATATAACAAAGACAGTAGTGTAGCTGGAATGGAGATTATATTCAGCCTTGCAATGCACAAAATTAATATTATCAGTAAGAACACATATGATGTCATGAACACACACACACACACACACACACACACACACACACACACACACACACACACACACACACAGAGGCACGCATTTACAATGTGTCTGCATACGTACAGCTGTTATGTATATCTAATTTGTCTTTCGTGATTGATCACTGTTCACAATTGGGGGTAGGAAATTGGGCCTACATGTCTAATGTCAATTTTTTGTACACGTGTTTACTAGGTTTTGAGTTATAGATAAGCCTTGATTCTGACCCTAGAAGATTCCAGAAACGAATTTTGTTTACAGCTTGATGGAAATTTCTGTTATGATGACCCTCATCCAGATCCTTTTGTTGTGTCTTAGTTTTTTTTAATCAAGGTTGTTTAATTCACAGAATTATTCATTAATGTATTTAACTTTAGTTGTGTTCAGTTTTAATTTAAGAGGAATTGTTTTATTTAAACTATTTAATGGAATTACGAAGTCCTCTTTAATAATATACCGTTGTGATGAATCAAGACTGTTTGTAATTGTAATATAACCTTTTTATGCCTATTTGAGATTTAGTTCAAAATACTGTAAGTCCTTTTTAAATTTTCACTATCTATTCAAAGGAAATAAATTATTTGCGGCATTTTGCTAAACTTGTTGGGTTTAAGCTCTTTTCTGTTACTTACTTTAAGACCATAGAGCCGTAACACAACAAATATATGTATGTACACACACACACACACACACACACACAC
>JAECUM010077729.1:0-17096 GCA_016617855.1 Megalonaias nervosa
AGTTTCCTCTGACCCTTGCAACCCCATTTTTGATATTTGAGTCCATTGCCTATCGAAAAGTTGGAATTCGCCGACACGATTTGGTGTCGGCATAGGGTAGTCGCTTACTAGGCGGCCTAGCTAATTTGAACGACTTTTCATCGAGATATACATGCATGAAATCGACAGGAATATGAATTATATTCTCAGAAATTGCGATTAGAACATTCGTTATGTCTTTAATACGCTGACAGACGAGACGAAAGTACAGAGTTGCTGAAATTTTACCCGAATCTCGCCATTAGCATTCCTAGTCACATGACTATACAAATCTTGTCAATGACATCAGAGGTCATATAGTCCCGTGATATCAACAATAAACCATTTCTAGTGATGCTGAGGGAAAAGAAATCAAACTTATATATGAAAGTCACGTAATCTTTATAGAAAAATGAAAGAATAAAAACGTCTCAAATGTTTATTCTAAAAGCAACAAACGGAAATCTTTAAATGTTGCAGCAACTTGAAGAAAAGTAGAGTTACGAAGCAGAGAGCACATGCCGACAGGTTTCTGTTTGTTGTTGTCAGAATAAATATCTTGAGATTTAAGTGTTTATTATATTTATTTACAAACATTACTTGACTTCTATATAATATTTGCAGATTATATGTACAAAAACTTTGGAAACTTGTTTATTATAGATATCTGATGTCATTTACATGTAGGTTGCGAGATTTGTATAGTCATGTGACTCAGAATGCAAATGGCGAGATCCAGGTCAGATTTAAGCAACGATGTACTTTCATCTCGTCTGTCAGCATATTAAGGACATAACGAATGTTTTAATTGCAATTTCTGAAAATATAACTCATATTCCGATCTATTTCATGCTGGCATATCTCGACGAAAGGTCGTTCAAATTTGCTAGGCCTGCTAGTAAGCGGCTACCCTATGCTGTCATCAAACAGTGTTGGCGAATTCTAACTTTTCAATAGGCAGTGAAATCTGACCCTACACCCAGACATAATGTCCAAATGTTAAAAATGGGGTGGGAAAGGGTTAAAGGAAACTTGGACTACATGACCTACAACAAAAACTTGACTACTTGTAATGACATAGCTTATGAAACAAATAGCAAGCGTTTATAATTAGGACTCATAGGAATTGGTGTAATTTGCTATTTCAGATAGTTTAACTAAATAAATGCTTGTTTGTATTTTAATTATATTTTGCTAGTGCTTTTTTGCTAATGAAATAAGGATTGGACGTGAGTTAATTAACTCATCGAGGTAATCGTTCGTTAATAGCTTAATATAGCTCTTACTCTTCTGGCCTCTTTTTCACGTCATTATTTTTGTTACTAAATAGAAACATTTTAGTACAATTGCAAGGAACAGGCTATTTAATGCAAATATTCGCAAAATGACGTTAGCAGCTAATAAAGAAATACTACTTCCAGCAAATAGAACAAGCTACCTTATTGGCTAACGCAAACAAGTAGTGGGCAAATTTGTTAAAACTTCTTTCTAATCACTTAAAAAAATGTCTCTGTACTACCACTACTTTCTTAACTACAACATCAACCACCTATTCTTCCAGGTTACTTCATGCTTACATCCTCTTGATAGAGCTATGCTACGGGAAAAGATTGGGACAAGGAGACGCTGTTCATTTGCTGTTGCTTACTGTTAGGGAATCAGTTCAATAATCACTGGGTTTTAGTGCTTTGGAATTGAATTTTGGACATAATGTCCATGTACTATTAAAGCTATTAAAAGAGAAACTTCATTCAAATGAAGATTATAAGAATAATGTTCTTGACTATGTCTCTGATCTCAAATATAAATTTTCAAAGGCTTGTGAACTAATCTTCACTGCTCATTAAAAATGAAATTAAGGTATGACAGAAATATACAGGTATTTTTGTCAAATATAGTGGAATAAGCTTTCCTCTCAGTCATTATACCTTCCGATGCGAGACTTACAGGAAATTCAGTCAGTTGTGGAAATCGCGCAATAAATAAACAAATAAATGACAACATACTGAAAAGGGAAATGTAGATGTTACTAGAAAAAATGTGACCTACGGACAAATAAACTCATGTCAGCTGTCTTTGCTTTTAATCTCTAAATTCAGTTAAAACATTATCCTGTGAATTTTGTCCTCATCAATTTCAAGAGAACGTGTATTACAGACAAGGAACTACAGGAGAACACTAGTACCCCTTTGTATACAATATGGCTCAATTGTAACATATCAGCAACTGCAAGATTGATTTGTGTGGAGGCACTGTTATAATCCTAACATATGATACACTCTGTCTCTCTGCATGTTCTTCACATTTGGCATAACAAACTGATTATAGTGTTCGTAAAATGAACCTAAACACAATTAGTCAAGTATTGTAAATTATATGACGTTACTATTTTTTATACAGCTATCAGTAAATTCTCTTTAGTTACTACATCTGGCGAATTTTGTATTTAGTACTGCAATATTGATTCCTATAACTTAAATCTAGATAATTTCTTCAGTGATTTCATTTGTAGACACTTTGAGCGAAAATGCTGAAGAGGACAACCAAAAAGATATAGTCATCATCTTGCATATCACTTTTAGAGACTGCAGACTCGAATATAATTGAAAAAGTATCACAAAGTTGAGATTAGATTTTAACTTGTGTAAACCATTTTTACAAAACCTCAGTGTTTATAAAGCATTTGAGTGCAAATTCACACTAGAATTTTAGAGTGAGTTTGAGACTGTTTATGAAAGTGGCTTCATGAGTGCAACTCACACAATTCTTGCATTTAAGACATTGTTTTGACAAATCACAAATGGTGCCGATATGAAAGCTCATTTCTGATTGAACGATAGGGAAAATTTATGCTCAGAGATTTATTATCTCCAGGCTCAATATTAATGTGCAGTTTCAATATGTTATGGAAACTGAGAAAGCACCTGTCTAGAAAATCAATTTCTACTGGCAGAAGAGCGGTCTCTCTAGATGGGTTTAACTATACTTATACAAATATAATTATATTCATCACAAACCTTTTCCAATAATATCTCCAAGACGCAAGCGATTTCTGTTAATTATCAATCTAGCATCTTTCAGTACAGCAAGTGTGCTCTTGTCAATAACTGGCGCACTTGCCCCACTAGTATCAGTATTGTCTGTAAAAGAAAAGCAGAATTGCACACTCTTTAACAGTGTGTAAATTCCTAACGTATGCACCATGACTGATGAACTGTTATGAATATTACCTGCAAAACATTTCATTTTGAATACGGTTGTGAAAAAGTCCAGAAATGGCATTATATTGATCCACAATTTGCATTGCCCCATAACCTATGCATACTGTTAACCTCATTATATCGCTATTCCCCTAGCAACATAGCCTCAATCTAAAATGTTCCCTCACCTATTCATACTGGTAAGAGTGATGGACTCATACTGGGACTACACTGCTGCTTGACGCTGAAACAATATCTTAGTTCCTGAATACATTCAGGTATATCATCACCACCTGACTGAGTAGATGCTATTTGTGGGATAGCGCCAGTGGACAGTTCGTCAAAGGTGTTAATGTCATCCTTGCACCGCTCATGTAATGAATGCCACCAGAGGTCTGTTCATGCTTTTAACAAACTGAGGTTGGAATTCCCCCAAAACGTGTTTCGCTTTAAATGTAGTAGTTCTAGTTTAAGTGAAGCCACTTTGGTTGTAATTTCTTCAAAGAGCACTACCTACTACTGCCACATTTTTGGTTAGTATCAAATTGATGATCAATATCCAAATTATTGCATGGTGTAGGTCATGCTGATATTATAGATGTAGGTCTTGCACAACTCTTGTCGAAAGTCATACTATCTTCATTAGTATTAACAGTTGATGTAGAAGTCACTATGGGTCACATATTTTGTCAAGCAAACGTGCACTTTGGTAGTTGTGTAATATTACAATTTTCATGCTGATTGTGCCCTGAAAATGTCGAGGACGATTTGTTCCTGTCCTCGAATCAGGGTACACGAAAAATCCCTTTGCTATGGTTTTCTTTGAAATGCCTTGCACCTAAACTGGACTCGGGTCTTCCATCATCCTGGCTGTCACCATTATGTCCCTTACACATAAGGAAGTTTGCAGACAATAAATGGCATAACTTGTCTACCAATATGGTCAACGTTACAAAATACTACTTCGAATTGTCTCAAAGATTCTTGTTTCTAAAAATTGGATTGCAAAAATTACCACTCTTCTGATCCTGTAAAGTAACTAGATCATGGTGACCAATAACATGACTAATCATCATCTTGTGATGTCCCTTAGAGGAATAACGAAAAGACTTAGAACATACATGAGAACACATATACGTTTGTAAAGATTACATGTACCAAAGCACACATAATTATGACTGACATGCAGCTTACATAATACATAAGAGTTAAAAACACTGACGTTTTAGAAAATACATCGTCCAATAGTTTCTTAATGTTTATTATTGTGAAATATGGATATCAAGTTTCATTGCTATTAAATCTTCCCTAACAACAGGTCGAATAATAAAATATTGCAAAACTTCTATGAAGATGGATATAGCTAAAGATAAATCAAACGGGAGCAAGAGTAACATGAACGGCGCATTATATGCACATCACGATTAATAGGCCTCTATGTATGTATCAGAAATATTGGCACATAAACAATATTTCTTATTAAGAGGTTAGTGTTAGGACTGGTCGGCCTGGTGTCAGGATAATGTGACTGGGTGGGACATCATGCTACATGTCTGCGGCATGATGCCCCAGTGCTAGACATCACTATAAACTGCCACACTGCAGACATCGTAGCGATATGACTGAAAAATTGTTAAAGCTACGTTAAAAATCATAATCACATCACATCACATCACAATATTTCTTCTTTCAGTCAGTGTGACCTTGACCTTTGCCCTTTTGAGTCTGAAAGCGCAAGTCATTTACAAATGTTGGTCTAGGTCATTAATATAGAAATAACGTAATTGTGTGGATATAATATTTTTCATTCAGCGAGTGACCTTGACTTTTGACATTTTGACTCCATAATCATGCTAGCGATAAAATTTGGTTGAGTTAATCATGTAGCTTTAATGTTATTTCATATTACATATTTTTATCCTTTCACTTACTGTGTCCCGAAGTTTTCACCTTTTGAATCCCAAATCAGTAGAGATACTAATTTCTTCAAGCGCAAGAAACTATGGTAGCCAAAGCTGGTGCAGAACCCAAATTATGATACAAATACCATTTTTATTGTATCAGTCAGAGCTACCTTGACCTTTAGTATCCGAAACCAAAAGGGTTCTTTCTTACTCTGTGTGAAAGCTATCTAAAGAGTAGCTCTGGAGCACACAAGGTAATGGTGGAAATAAGTTTCCTTTCTTCAGGTACACTGACCTTGACTTTTGAGATTTTGATCCGAAAATAGATAGGTCCTTTCTTACTCCAAGTGCAAGCCATGTACAAGTTTGATAACTCTTGATGTGGTCAACTGAAATTTCTGTGTGGAAACCAAATTGGTAACAGACTGGCAAATGGATTGACAAACAGCATCTTAACAGAAATTAACATAACATAATATAACATCAGCATAACAAGTATGAGTGGGCACAAAATAAACAAGTTATACTTCTCAAATTTCCTGGTTTTAACAGCATTTTTATCAATTTGAGATCTATCAGCAATGCTCCTGCAGCTTAGGCAAAATTTCCAGCATTGTATACGTATATAGTGTAGCAACTGATGTGATAGGCAGTAAAAGCTAGCACAATGCTGCTTTTTGCCTGAAACTTGTTGTACTGTGTCAATAAAATATTTAGTCACAGTCCAGTAGAGCTTGTTTGAAATGAATTCAAATTAAGAAAATTTCTGGATGTCTGGATAAAATAAAGTTCAGCACACCACACCAATGAAGCAAAATAGAATGCAAACAGAATGCTAACTAAACAGAATAAATTCAAATGAAATGATGGATGAAATATGGACATGTATTAATCATTTTATGGACTGCCGCTAAATTTCCATAGCTTAAAGCACTTGTATATGTTAACCTGTGATCGGGTTCTTTATGCTTGACATAGTCAAACAATATTTCACTACTTAAAAGCTGTGAAATTGTCTTAACAGTCATTGTCAGTAACTGTCTCTATACACACTTCTGTTTGAGTGAAATGAAATAAGAAATACAATTTGCTGACACATTTTCCACAACTATACTTTTACATTTGTTTTGGTTGCAGTTATATTTTTATTTATAATAAATTTAATGCCTTTCTTTTTCGTTGTATGTAATTGCAATTTTTACTTAAGCACACCTTTCTGCTATTATGCAAATATGGGAATGGATCCCATTTCACTAAGTGCTAGTAAAATGAAATGTGTCATACACCACATTATAAGACAAACTCACTGTAAGGTGGTATACTTTATGGCTACTACATGCAGTGTTGTAATGAGGAGTAATATATTCTGTACTTTATAATAAGGTGTTCTCACTATAACACATTATACTCCATGGCTCCCACTAAAAATTATAATGAAAGACCATGGTATGAGGTACTTCGTTATAATGCTGTCCCACTATAAGGCAATATACTCTATGACTCCCATGGACAGTGTTATATGGATGTAGTACTTTATCATGTACTTCCTTATAAGATGGTTTCGCTACAGTATGCTTCATTGCTAACTTTGGACAGTGTCATAACGAGGGACGATGTATAATGTTCTTCATTAAAACCCATTAAAAACATTAAAACCTGATACTTTTCTTTCCAACCTTTCATAAGGATCTGACGAATTTGAATAACTAATCACTTGAAAGACTTATTTTTCAAATATTCTCTCAGATGCTGAGGCTTTCTGATAATAAAAGCCTGGATCAACAAGGCTCCACTAGAGATACAAGTATGACATGCTTGGATTAACAAGCTTCACCATCGAGAAGAGTATGAAAAGCGTAACTGCTAAAGTGGCCTTTAAGGGCACATTAACACACACACACACACACACACAATTTTATTTTTTTACAGTTCTGAGGCAATTAGTGCAACGTCTCTTGCTCATCGATACATCACAGTGACATGACACGGCTTGGTCTGGGTAAGTTTGGAGCCCATAAACTTCTGATCACTAGTCGAGCATGCAAACCACCGAGCCACTGTGGCTTCAGTGAGTGGCACAAGTACCATCTTTATATTCCTCGATGACCTTGAGTAGCATAAATACCTTCTTTACATTCCCCATCGACCTTTGATTCAAGATTATCCATCTGCATCTGCCACTTCTTCTGCATATTCTTCTCACGCTTCTTAAGTACCAGGATCACGACAAAGAAAATGAAGACAAGGACCACAACACCCACTATCAAACCAATTATTATTGGCATGACATCAGTACTTATTGGGAGAGGGACCGGGACCGCCTGTTGATTGTAACGCAAATATCCAGCCAGCGTTGAGAAATTACGACCAATATTAACCTAGATGAAAAAAAAAAAAAAAAAAAAATCATCTAAAATAAAAGTGTATGATACATAATGTTCTATTTGTGCAGGAACTCAATATGTAACACAGTTAATAAGGAACAGAAACTTCTAGACTTCATATATATATATATATATATATATATATATATATATATATCTTATATCTACCTATATATTGAATCACTTTAAAAATTCTGCAGTTTACCATGGCAAGAATTCAGTAAAACTACATTTACGCAGAACAACATTATTAGTACTTTTTTTGCAGGACCATGTTATTGAACTATTTATGTAATGTATACAGAACAAGTTAGTACATCTAAAAGTCAGTATTCTTGCTAAAGTTGGTCTAAAAGTCAGTATTCTTGCTAAGGTTGGTCTAAAAGTCAGTATTCTTGCTAAGGTTGGTTTGAAAGTCAGTATTCTTGCTAACGTTGGTGGTATAGTAACTTGTTTTTAATGTGAGGAAAACCAATGAACTAAGGAACATGACAATGACATCGAATCCATACAGCGACCCATACCTACATGTCATGTTGTAACCAAAATATGAACCTGAAGCTATAGAGCTGGTTAACCTGAATAATTTCCCCTAGATAGATTGGAATCCATACAACCTGTATTTGATCAGATACTTACAATTACTTCTGGACTGACACTCCCCTGTTGTGATTTGGGCTCATCTTTTGGCGGTTTACAAGCGATTTGGGATTTTGACACAACTATTTCGCTACATAAACCTTTTCCAATCCAGACTGTCACATCTCGCGCTGACACTCCACTCAGACACGTGGCCTGAAAGATGCAATTCAGCGTAAGAAATGAGCTAATTTCCACAAAACAGAGGCCCGCGTGAGCCCTGCCTTTAGCTGAGGTCGTTTTAATTGACCTTGCAAATATTCATCTTATTTAAGTTTTAAAAGTAGTTTTCAAATATTAGTTTTACAATATCTGTAATTTGGGACTAAAATTGCAATTTTTCAGGATGAAATTATATAATAAAATGTGTAATGAATCAACTTAAAGATAGTAGTTTTTATACAAATCTTGTGATCATTAGAACCTTTCATAATGCTGTTTTTGTGGGGGCTGCAATTTCCTAGTTTGCCTAGTGAATGCATGTCACATATTCAGTTTTAGCTGTAGTAAATGTAAGAATCACTTATGCAAATAACGATTTTGAATGCATAACACATAGCCATTATTTTGGCGTATCTGGTTAAAGGGATGTTGTGTCATAGCATTTGACCATTCTTCATACCAATGTCCAACGTTTGCTCACATTCCACTAAAGGGAGAAAGCTACATGAAAGCTGATTGATTAACATAACATAGAAGAAGCACATGCGGCATTATGTATGTAGCTATGTTGAGACTTTGTCTGTTTTAACTCAAAAGGCACAATCAAATCAGAACACTGCTCAGGCAAACATTCATAAACAATGGAAATTAGTAAGGTTAAGTACGAGTCTTTAAATCTTGTTATTTTACCTTTTTTATTTAGGTTGTAGATTGTCATAATTATTTACCGGGTTTCATGTTTCACAGCAGTCAGGTAATCTCTCAAAGTTATATGGAATCTTTAATATTTCCTGATCTGGTAAAATCAAGTGCTTAAGTGATTAAAAAATGTTGTGTTTTATTTGTTTGTAATGTAGAAAATGAAAGTATTACTTTTATGCATGTAGTACATATTTATGTCGGAATTTCTGTTCAAAACATAGACTATTCTATTTTCTCTCTGTTTTATTTAACATCAGAAATTACTTGCCAAACGTATATGTTAATGCTTTGAGATTTTTTTAAATGTGTAGATAATAACGTGCTTCCTGGACGTATATTTTGGACACATACTAACTTGACATTGGAACTCATTTGATAGTAATGTTTTGAGTGTAGTTTGCTTGAATCAGTTGTAATAAGCACGTAATTATCTTGGGAAGTACACTATTTTCCATAAAGCCTTCAGTTTCACCTACATAGCATGTTATTCTGTCATTGAAGGAAGCAGGATTCTTCAAACAGAAGGTAAATTTATTACTAGTCACATGATATACCACATATAAACTGGACACGTGAACCATGCATTTCATGTTTATTCTGGCGATGTAAAGGAATGGTAAGATATTTAATTGGTAGCTACTTTTTTTGCAATTGTGGTGTTTATGAAGTCAGCTAAGGATGTAGTCCAAACTACATTTGTTAATCGCCGTATTTTCATTTTTTGTATTTGAAATGGCTACAGAAGCGTATTAATTATGGACCTTAAAGCCAACTCAAAATTTTTGGTGTTTGTTCCAGAATAAATAGCTGCTTCTTGCGATGTTTAGGCAACTTCTTCCAAAGTGAGAGAAGTGAAGAAGCTGAAAAAAAAAACAAAACAAAGAAATAAAGAAATCAAATTGAAGTCCGCTGCAACGAGGGTTCGAACCTCAGCGAAACGCAAGGTTGTTACTGCCGCCAAAATGACAAAAATGTCCGACAGTCGAACAAGTCCAGTCTCAAACCTGTCTGAACAGACATCGAGACTTTGAAGCATAATGCGCTTACATGAAATGCCTCTTGATATGGCTAAAAAGCAAGAAATTGATAGTGTGTTTGGTGAAAGTCTATCAGAATTACATGTAGACGTTGAAAATGAATTATAGCACATTGATCAATGTAGGCCAATAAAGCAAATTTCTTTAAGTAGCACAATAAATGTTATATTGTTTGATGGCTTAGCACCAGATGACAACGGTCCTTGCATAAGCAATCTTAATAGCATGTCACATTTGCCCTAATATATAGATCCCCCAAAAGGGCAGCCCATTTCTAAATCCTTGGCTGAGTTGACCAATGCGGCATGCACTTCTCTGTGTGCAAACAGTGAAATTGTAGAAAGGTATAAGATCCCAGACAATTTTGATTTGTTGGGCCATGCCACTTGTCAATCAAGAAATCTGGAGTGATACAAGTAAAAGACTTCATTCTTATGACAAAGACTTTAGTGATTTACGGCACCGTGTTACTGCAGGGTTTATGCCTATTGTCAACTTTGCAAACTTACTAAGGAGCGAAATTACCACAAATATTGAAACAAACAGCTTCATTTCAGATGTTACTCGCAGGCGTGAGATGCAGTACCATTTATCTCTTAGAGGAGGTACATTGTACGTCAACACTTAAAAATAAAATATTTTAATCTGTGCAATAGGAATATACTCATATGATATATTCTATTTAGAGATGACGGTGATAGAGAGTTAAAAGATGTGACACTGATTTTGCACTAGCCGAAGAAACTTAAAACCGTAGAAGTAACAATGGGACAGCTAAAGCACTGATATACTATATCAAACAGTTTCACAAGCAATCCATGGATTTTAGACTGTCTTCGGGTAGAAAATAGAAGAAATTTCGACCAATTGCCAAGCTAAAACAGTTGAATATATTTGCTCATTATGAAGATTTCAAGGGAGAAACATCAAAGGTTGTTTTTGATCTCATCCAGATTATAAATCAAGTTGAATAATTCTTACGTTAGTATTCCAATACAAAGATAATATCAGAAGTTTCTGGAGTTTACTTCAAATGAGCAAATATGTCTGCCATAAACTCTTCTACTCCAATGGTGTTGACTAAAATCTTTAAACCTATGTATACATGGTTCAGACGACAGTGCATTAGGTGTTCCTATTATACTGATGACACATTTAATTTGGATGGTGACAATCACTGTTCATAAAATGCATTTATTATGACTGAAACACTGAAGTCCTGAAGTTTCACAACAAATGTGGAAAGTTTGGTGCTTATTCCATCTCAAAAAATTGTCTTCTTTGTTTTGTGGTGGACTCTGTACAGTTGAAGATTTTTCTTACTGAATAGAAAGTAGAAAAATATTCATTATCTCGCTAAGTACGAGAGTTGGCATTATCCTTGGTATGCTTACATTTGCTTGTATGCAATCCTAGAAGTCCCAACACACTAAATATGTGTGCAACGTGATAAAATATAGCGACTTAGTGAGAACAGCAATTTTGACAATAAAATACAACTACGTAAATATAATATTAAGGAACTGGAATGGTGATACCAAAATATTTCTGATAAGAATGGAAAAATTTTGCGAGAAGAGATGATTGCTTTTACTATTCAGACTGAGGCAGTCTCTCTGGTCGGGGAGCTTATGGGGTTTGGCAAGAAAGGTGAATCTGTGCTAGATGAACAAAGAGTGGAGATAACTTTCAAATAAATTGCCTAGACTTTGGAACATGATCCAATACAGTGTTATTGTGAGAGCAATACTTTTAATATTAAAAGATAAACATTGTATCAATTAACTAGAATGAGAATACCAGAATGTTGCGGACGAGAATGGTAAAATGTATCAGACAAGAGAAGATTGTTTTTACTATTCAAACATACTGAGATTCAATCAAACAAAGTACCTGCTATCTCATATATTAATGATATGGGTGGAATCCCGTGTATTCAGCTTCGTTAGTTGGCAGGTAGATGTGGAAATGGTGTTTGGAAAGGAAGATATTCATATCAGCAGTCCATATTGCTGGTAAACATAATATACTGGCCTATTTGCTTTCCAAACTTTTTCAGACACTACAAAGGGGATGCTTAAAAGAGTAATTGTTCAAAGATTGTGCACACAGAGAGTGTTTTATTCCTGATATGGATCTTTTTGCGTCCTGATTAAACCATCAATTAATGAAGTCCTTATCATGGTTTCCAGAGCCAAGTGTTTTCAAAATGATGCTTTTTTATTTCCAATGGCATTAGTCAATCCCATCCATTTTTTCCCTTTTAATCTTGCTGGGAAAATATTGAATAAAACAGCTGATAATAATGTAAGAAAAAATATGCTTTCAATATATCCACATTGGATATCACAGTTCTGGTTTCCTCTAGTCTTCTCATGTTTGATTTCACTTACGATTAGACTTTCAAGACACTAGAACCTATTGACACTTCTATATAATGGTCAGCTTCATCCTCCAGGGAAGACTCCCCCCCCCCCCTTAGTCACAGTGAGTCTATCAGGTTATTGCACCAAAACCAAGGAATTTCAAGAAGAGCTGTTGATGTCATTACCATAAGCTATACAGTTTGGCGTGGAAACAATGGAGTGTTTGGCGTAAAATCAGGGAAGTTAATCCTTTTTGTTTCTCTGAAGTAACGTTAATTTCATACTTGGATTCTTTGGTAAATGACGGTATATTGTATAGTGTCATGCATTGATACTCACAAGGAAATGTTGCTTCAAACGCTGAGAATATTTGATAATGACTGCTGCATCAACCCCTTGCTTGTTAATATATATTTGAAGTGGTTGTACAACATGAGTCCAGATAAACAACGATAGATTGACACTTGAGATGTAAGCCCATTCTTTAAATAGGTGTGTATTCATTTTCTTTATAAAGTATATATTTCAAGTTATTAAGAAAGAAATCGGATGTTGTCCCTGAATACCATTTCTTCAGATTCAGTGGAAAGACCATAAAGTAATATCCTTTGACAGCTTCAAGTCTGACTTTATCTTGGAACTTCTAAGAGTTCTAAATGAAGTCGATTAAGAATGTTATTCTGCTCAGCTAATGTGTAAAGATAGCGGTGCATGGGTACATGTGCAGGTATGTAAAGACAACAGAGATGAGTATTTAAATGTATCCAAAAGTATGAGTGAACTGATCTACCTTTCTATGAAATAAATGTAAGATACGAAATATACGTTGAAATATGTGCTGCAATATTTTTATATTTGTGACACTAGCAAGTTCATTAAGTAAGTATTTGTCAACTCCGTTTCACGTACTGAGCACACATGTATGTATTATCACCCATATTGTAACTGCTGAGTTGTCTGCATTATCGGAAAATATCGCTACACGCGTCAACTCATAATAAATAATAATTCAGAATTGCGGGTGTAAAAATTATCCGAATAGCAGCTAGTAATCAGTACGTGACTGAATATTTTCATGACATAGTTACGACCAGCAAGCATATCCAATGAATCACATACAGATAAAGAGAACGAGAAAAGAACGGGAGAAGCATATGGGCTTTTGTCCGAGGCTCATGATTATATCCCTTTTCACAACATTTTATCAGGCAATTTCTGAGAAGTCAACTTGAGACCTCGGAACATACAGAACAAACCAAACTAGATATGATTAATTGAGATACTGACTCAGAGACTGGAAAAAATGGTCTTCACAGATTATATCGACTCCAAAATTAGTCTGCTTGTCACAAATGCTAACAGCATCACTCTAAAAGATAATGATAGAAATACAGGATGTGACTGAATATCTTATCGAAACGTAGGAAAGGTGACAATTGATTCAAGTTATAGGTCTGACCTCTTCATGATAATATTACATTTCAATTCAATTGATCCAAGGTATAGGTCTGACCTCTTCATGATAATATTGCATTTAATTCAATTGATCCAACCTATAGGTCTGACCTCTTCATGATAATATTGCATTTCAATTCAATTGATCCAAGGTATAGGTCTGACCTCTTCATGATAATATTGCATTTAATTCAATTGATCCAAGGTATAGGTCTGACCTCTTCATGATAATATTGCATTTAATTCAATTGATCCAACTTATAGGTCTGACCTCTTCATGATAATATTGCATTTAATTCAATTGATCCAAGTTATAGGTCTGACCTCTGCATGATAATATTGCATTTACATTCAATTGATCCAAGTTATAGGACTTACCTCTTCATGATAATATTGCATTACAATTCAATTGATCCAACCTATAAGTCTGACCTCTTCATGATAATATTGCATTTAATTCAATTGATCCAAGTTATAGGTCTGACTTCTTCATGATAATATTGCATTTACATTCAATTGATCCAAGCTATAGGTCTGACCTCTTCGTGATAATATTGCATTACAATTCAATTGATCCAACCTATAGGTCTGACCTCTTCATGATAATATTGCATTACAATTCAATTGATCCAAGTTATAGGTCTGACCTCTTTCATGATAATATTGCATTATAATTCAACTGATCCAAGTTATAGGTCTGACCTCTTCATGATAATATTGCATTTCAATTCAAATAAATTCATATTAGGTAAAGGTTTGAGGAACTTTAATGACAGTTTACTGGTGGACACAAATGTATTGATGAAATCGAAAATTGCATGAAGAGATTAAAATTATAATATGCTTCAACTGGCTATGGGGGAAATATTGACAATGTATTGAATTCAGAGTTAATATTTACTATAGCAGATTCATTATTTCTAGATTCGTTCTTCATGGTAATTTGTGGAAGAACCATTTAGTTGGCTTCATATAAAAAAGAAGTGTAAAATAAGACAAGAGAATGACATTGTGCAACAATTAAAGTCCTTAGTGAATGATTCCATGGGACATTATAATTTAGAAATATTGGAGTCTAAAGAGAGAGCTTGAACGTATGAGAAAAGAAAAGCTTCGATGAAGTATTATTAGATCCAGTAAATCCAGTATAATGGGTTGAAGAGAACAGGAAACCAACAAATACTTTTGTCATCTAGAAAATAGAAACTATGTAAATATAAAAATTGCAAAATTAATTAAAGATGAAAATGTATTGATTACTAGTTGATAATCTAGAGGAAGTTACAGAGTATTATAATACTTTATATAATGAGGAGAATGGCTAGGTAGAAGATGTACTCTTAGAGGTCTTTCTCAGAAAATGTTAAATTCTTAGGCTTAACATCTTTAAGATTAGAGGGCATAGCTACCCAAGCAGAAAAATTTTAAAGAAATAAAACATAGCACAAATGCTATCTCATATGATTTTTTAAAAGTCTTTTTGATTGAATTGGGGAATTTGAAGTTATAACAATTAATGAAGCATATAAAGCTGGATCATTTTCAGCTGTTTTGAGACAAGGCATTATAACTTGCGTACCCGAGGAGGATACCCCAAACAGTACCTGTGGAACTGACATCCAATTTATCTACTTCATATTACATATTACATAAGGATGTATTGACAAAAGAATTAAAGTAGTATTGAATAAAATAATATGTATTGGTCAAATTGTTTTTTTTTTTAAAAGGAAGATACACTGGCGAAAATACAAGGATTGTATATGATCTTATGCACATTTCGTAAGAGTTACAAATTCCTCGTTTACTATTATTAATAAATTTTGAAAAAGCATTTGATTCTATTTCTTGGAAATGTACTCATAATGTTCTCACTTTCCTTAATTTTAGACCAAGTATAAGGCACTGGGCTAAAAATATTTATTGCAATATCTGATTGGCTGTTTTCAAAATGGCTTTCTTTCAGAGTTTTTCAAAGTTTCCAGAGGCTGCATACGGGTGATTCAATATCCCCATATTTTCTTTTTTATGTGCATAAATATTGCCTATAGTAATAAGCAACAACAAACACATGAAGGTATCACGCTAAAGAAAACAAAATGTGTACTGTCACAGATTCAGATATACTACTTTAATTATTGATGTCTCTTAGGAATCCTTGGAATCCTCTTTAGAAGTATTAACATTTATACAAGGATTCCAGGAATGACTCTAAATATTGCTACAACAAGAGCAGTTTGGATATTAAGGAAAACGTACAGTGCATATACTTTTTCTCATAGGTTAAAATTACAGTGAGTGACTGAATTTACATCATTGGGCTTCAAATGTTCTGTGGATTTGGTTAAAATGGTAAAGATGAATTTTGACACTAAAATAGAAATGATCATACATTGTTAAAAACATTGGGAAAAGCAATCCTTAACACCAACTATTAAAATAACAGTTATGAAAAAACATTTCGTTAATAAATCCTCTGCAAAATGTTATCCGGGAATTAAATTATTCTCGACATTTATATGGCAGTCATAGTGGACAAAGTTAAAAAAAGAGGTTATGCATCAAACGTTTTCTAAAGATGGCTTGACAATGATATACATTAATAAAGTTATTTTAGATTTGCGTACAATATGGATTCAGAGATTTCTTCTATCTATTTTTTAATTTGCTCTATTATGAAATATGCGAGGTCAAATACCTGTTCCTATTATTTGTCATCTGGAGTCTATTGCAAAATACAGTCACAACATACGGTGCTGATAAGGAGATAACGGAGCAATTAGATTCATTCCGATTTGGGAGTCATTCTCATATTTTGTGTTCCAGTTTTAAGTCTGCACTTAGATATTGTTCGAGAGGAAAAAAAACCCACTAGTTTGGAATGTTCAATGAAAATAAAAAGTGCTCATTATTTGGACTATAATATTATTCTGGAACTGTTATACATTATTTAAAGGAATTCTAGACAACGCCATCTTACAACGTAACGGTTCTAGGAGGACCAGGATATTTTCGGTTTAGAAATATATAAGGAACATTTCATTCATTTAAAAACTTTCATACACCATTATAATGTTTAATGCTTATTTTGCATTCACTTCATAATACTACACGCTCCTAAAACATTTTCATTTATAACTTTGATAATTAAATTGCATGTTACGTTTTACAAAACTTGTTGGTTTTGCTTTTTTCTGTTACTTAGTTTGTGATATTGAGTTGCAAGAAT